>BQNB010027803.1:5402-57275 GCA_026074375.1 Tanacetum coccineum
AATGGAAAATCGAATGACGGATTGATGATTGATGTTCGAATATGACAAAGGTATGATTGATTTTTCTATTTCTAAGATTAAAGATGCAAAAACAAATTAATTAAACCTAAAAACGAAAGCTAAATAACTTAAATTCTAAAACGGGCACGAAAAACGAGGGCTAAAAACCTAAATTTTGCAACTTAAACCCTAGAACAAATTTAAAAGCTAAAATAGATTCTAAATGACAAATAACGAAGTTTAAAAAAACTAGACTAAAAACGGAGGTCGTTTGACCCAAAAACGAGTCAAAACAAAAACCGGGTCAAAACCCGTTCTTTAGAAATTAAAATTTTTAAAAATTAACCCTACAGAAGTTTTAATATTTTTCCTACAAAATATATGAAAAAAGAAATTTTTTTAAAAAAAGTTTATATTTTTTTTATTAATATTTCATTTTTTATGATTTTTTAAAGTTTAAAAAGAAAATAAATTATAAAAAATACTAGAAGATTTTATAAAAATCTGAAAAATTTACAAAAAATACTTGAAAGTGTGACGGTCCTAAGAAAAATAAGCTGGCTTGACCAGCTTATCAAATAAGCTGTCAAAAGAAGCTCAACAGCTTATAAAGCTTATGGGGCAAAACACCCTTAAATACCAAAACGCCCAAAGGTCTAACAGAAAAGACCCAAGGGCGCAGCGGTAGTGTGTGTTGTGTTTATAAGGGTTGAGGGCTTTGAGGTCCCGGGTTCGAGTCTTGCTCACCCGGGGCTTTGGCCTTCCCCTTTTATTTTTATTTTTCAAAATTTTTCTTTACAAACTTGTTAAGCTCAAAAAGATAAGCACTTTATATAACTGAGACTTTTGACAAAAGCTTATAAATAAGCTGGAAAAAGGGCTTTAATTCGACAGTCTTAACTTTTTAACTAATCCTTAAACTGTTAATAAGCAAATAAGTTCAAATGAGCTTTAACTAAACTAAATAAGCTAAAAATGGCTTAAGGCCAACTTAATAAACAAGCATAAACAAAATGAGCACAAAATAAGCAATAGAAAAGCAAAATTAAGCAAATAAGCCAAAGCCTTTGGGCTGCAGGCCAAAAAGGCCCTTGGGGCACTTTTATGTCTTATTTTTAAGCCCTTAAAGTGAGACCCAATGGCTGGGCTTATAGGGGCTTAAAGCACACCCTATAAGCTTTCTAAAAATGCTTTTTAGAAAGAAAATGGTGAGCTTAATGACAGCTTAAAGAGGCTGTCAAAACTGTCTTTTGCACCAGGGGACCTTGTGGCTTGGCAGATTATAAAATAAGCTCAAAATAAACTAAATTTCCTAAAAAGCTTTCTAAACTAACTTATCTTACCTAATGCAACTAAAAATAAGCAAAATGACTAAGCCATGAGCTCAAATAAGCCAATTGTGCTTATGACTGTTTTGCAAACAGTTGTGACAGCTTTTGGGGCTTAATTTTAAGCTCCTTAAGCTGTTCTTGAGGCTAAGTGGGGCCTACAGCCTTAGTGATTTGCCAAAAAGCTTCAATAAGCCCCACTTATTTTGGGGTTTAAAACACCAATAAGCACACTTATAAGCAAAGACAAACAGACAGATTGCTTGCAATTAAAGGCACAAGGCTTTTTGATTTTTGGCTTATAGACACAATAAGCTACTCAAGAGAAAAACAGGCAATCACAGGCTAATAAGCACACCTAATAAGTTTTTAACTACAAAAAGTAACAGTTAAAAAGCAACAAATAAGCCAAAAATGGGCTTTTTGAGCTTCTCAGCACCAGGGGAATTTTCTAAAGCAAAACAGCCCAAAGGGCATTTTTGGCTTAAAAATAAGCCACCTAGAAGGTGTCTTAAGGCTTGGGCTTCTAGGGGCTTGTAAAATGGCTTATCAACTACCTAGAAAAGCAAAAGACTCAAGCTTATTTACACAAATAAGCTGAGAAAGAATGGCTTAAAGTAAGGGTTTTGCACCAGGGGAGCTTAAATAGGAAAATTTTGCTAAAAACCAGCTTATGCTAAAAAAATAATCATGACCCTAACCCATTTACCTATCCCTATTGACTCATTTTGGGCTTAACCCAAACACCCCTTAATATTATGAAATTCCAAGTTTTACACTAAACCTACTTAATTAAGCTAATAAATTGATAAAGCAGATAAAGGTTATGATATTAAAAGACTAATAAGCAAAAATTTAGATAAAATTAAGCACTTTATAATAAGATAAGCCACAAAGCAGTTTTAACTAGAAAACAAGTAGTATTAACTTGAACTTAAGTTTAACTAATTAGCATGATCTAATAAGCAACCCTATGATATGTTAAGCTGATATGAGACAGAACAAGCAAATATAAGCACCTATAAGCTAATGAACAATACTTTAGCTTAAAGAGTAAAAAAAATAGGGAAAACCTTGGTCCTGAGCTTGACAGAAGTTTAACAAAAGCTCAAATTAGCTTTTTAAACCCATAAGTCCATCCATTTCAGACTCATCATTCAATAAGCACTTGCACAGTAACTTTTCTTAACACATGAATTTTAAAAAAGAAACTTGAACTTTTATTAAACGTTGGAAAAACTTATAGCTAAAAAAAAGGTTTAAAACACTTGCAAACGGAAATTTAACAGAAAATTACATAAGTAGACTTCCAAAAAAAACTCCCTTTCATGGCTTACACTTAGTCCTATTTATAGAATACTAATTAGGTCTTGAGCTCTTTGTCTTGTGTTTCTTTTGTGAGACAGAAAAACAAGGTGTGCTTGTTTTGTGAGTAGAAATCAAACTTCATCTTAGCCATTGATCCTCAAATGTGCTTCTTTAAACCCATCACAATCGTTGGATTAGCCTTGAAATTTGAGGGATTGCCAGCATGTAAAGGTAGCATACATCAAGGGTTTAGTGGGGAGGGGATGAAGTTATTACCCAATGGGTAATTTCAAGGTTGCAGGGTAAAAGTGGGGAAGAAGGCCCGTGATGGGTGTTGGGGTTTATTTGGCGGGAAAATGAGTTACAAAAAGGGACAGGGAAAGGTTTGGGTTGTTTGGCAACTTTGGTCCCCCAAAGTTATAAATGGTTGTGCAAGATTCGTCCCTGTGGTGTTATGAGTTTGGGGGTTTGGCAGGAATGCCCCCTTAACTCATATAAGTGAATGACATGGGAGGTCCTTGTGTTAATACCACTTTAGGGGTTTGGCAGAAATGCCCCCCAAAGTTATATTTTCTCATAATAGCAAAAACAGCCCTTGTAGTTGTTTCCTTTGTAATATAACTTTGGGATTTGGCAATTTCAGTCCCTCAAGTTATATTTTTCTTTGCTTTGACTTTCTTTTGACGTTGACTTTGTCGGGGTTGACTTTTTTTGTTGACTTTTTGACTTTGACTGACTTTGGCTTCGATTTGACTTTGTCTTTTCACACTTTTCCATTCCGTGCTTGGTTTTGTCATTTTTGGCTTTGTTTTTCGTCTTTTTGTCGGATATCCGTTTCCTGCACAACACAGATGCAAAACATACAAATACAATGTATTTTTGGTACGTTTTTGGTCATTTAAGTCCGTTTTTAATGGAAAAAGGTATGTGTAATTAAGCACATACCAGGCATCTCATCTCGTTGTGAAATTTTGCCTTGTCTTTGACATGTATCACAAGATTTGATCATAGTATGGGCATCTCGATATATGGTAGGCTCAAATAAACCGACATCAAATACTTTTCGAGTGGTGAGATTGGCACTATGATGGCCCCCGGTGGGTCCTTCATGGCAAGCTTTGAGGATCTCAAGAGCTTCTGGCCCATGCACACACCGTCGAATGATTTGATCCGCACAAGTATGAAAAAGATAGGGATCATCCTAGAAATAATGTTTAACGTCCTTAAAAAACTTTCTCTTTTGTTGAGTTGACATTCCTTTGATGATAAAATTCCCCGCATGTCGATTTTTCACTAGTCCCAAACTAAGCGTAAAAACAAAATCACCGTTAAGTATAATTTAAAGATGCTAACACTACTTATAACTATGACTTGTCAACTTCTCGCTCCCAAAAATTATTCAATGAGAGTGATTGCGCTTAATTTTAAGTTAAACTTAGATCGACAATTTTAAAAAGTAGTACAGTTTACGTGCATAACGATATTCTGAAGAAATCAGGGAAAAGACTAGAATCACCCCACCAACCACATATTCTCGATAGATCCCAGCCGAGTTCAACTTAGTTATTCAGGTTGAGACCCCCACGTGAGAATGTTTCGCAATGTAATAGCGTGATACTCCAGCCCTTTAGGCCGAATTTCTAGATTTACCCGCTAAATAAACAATACTACTCAAAGCACTGCAAACATAAAAAAATATAATGATCTCATATGGTGAGACTATTCCCATGTAACGGACCTTCTTCACGGAACGTCCCACCTCATTCAACTAAGTCCCAAGTTTGACACCCCACGGAGAATACTTAAAACAGAAATAATCTACGACGGCAACCAACAACTTTTGAGTCTTAAAGCAAGTTAGTCTATAGTTCAAAATTATACTTGAGTTTTAAGAAAAAGAAATCTTAACCATCTAGAATTTTCATTTATTGCTATATACTATACAACCTACATCATTACATGACTATAACATCTCCACGCCTCCGACAAGATGTATGACTTAGTCTGATGATGATTTATTATTGATAATACTTACAGATTAATTATCTACTAAGGGCCCTTGTTTTGAAACTGCATCAACGGATGTGAGCCGGCCGCAAGATTCATTAAACCTTTAACATCCCACAGTGTTTATAATTTATTTATTTTTTCATTGTTTTTTTTTTTAGTCAAACATATTTTCGTAATAAGAGAAAATTTTGTTTAAGAAAACTCAAGTAAAAGGCTAGAACTAAGATGACTATTTTCGGTTCGAAAGAGCTTCTTTTTTTAAAAACGTCGGTTTAAGTTAGAAAGCAAAATTAAGCACGATTATTAGTCAGGTTTACGAGCTTCTGGGAGAAAAAGCGACAAGTTACACTTATAAGCTTTTAAGATTTACAAATAATCCTTGTTTAGCATCCTACTTGTAAGTAACACTATCATTTTCCGTTCTTCGCAAATTTAAAATCCTTAATAAAAGGATCCGCGAATACTTAGCCTAATAAACTTTCGTTTATTAAATGGTTAAGGGACAAAGCTAGGGCTCAACAAACAAACCACGTCCCGAGGGTCGAGTCAAAAATTTATTCTCATTCTACCCATTAGGAAAGTCAAAACTGTGACAAAACACTTATTTTATTTTTGAATTTTTTTTAAATTTTTTCATTTTTTTTTGAAATTTTGGTGGTAAAAACTGGATTACGTGATAACAACGGCTGCAGGCAAAATCAAATCAAAGATTCCCCCCATACTAGAACTAAACATCGTCCTCGATGTTTTAAAGGGGTACCTACGTAAATCTAAGGCCGTTTATGAAGTGTGCCAAAAGATAAAACGTTAGTCGATTAGATTTGGATATTGGATTCCCAAAAATAAGTGTCATAGAGGAATGTGAAATTCCTTGTGGATGAAGGGTAAAAATAGCAGCACGAAGTCTTCACAATCCTGGGAAATTCCTGACATACAACACAAAACACGACAAAACAAACCTACAAGAACACGGGTAATGGAAGATGTAAGCCTCCTCACACAAAAACACTTATTCATTACTACATACTACTGATAAGCATGGGGTGCCTCCCTACGATGCGCTTGTTTAATCGCTATGCTGGACCCAACCCCGAATTTTATTAGTCCCTGGGAAACGTCTGGAATCCGGGACTACCAATTGTGGTACGTCCCCCGTCCAAATTATGCTTCAATAAACGATGACCAGATCACTCGAAATTTGGCCCAAAGTTTTGGGATAATTCGACAGTACCATATGGAAAAGACTTGGGTTACAGTGAATGGACCACTCCACGGGTTCTTACGCTTGCCTAGAGAAAATCTGTTAATCTAGTATGTTAAATAGGAGGACTCGATCACCGCGCGTTGAAAACGCGTTTTTGATCTTATCATAGATTTTCCTCTTTGTTTTCCTCCTTGTAAAATTAAAGAATTTTCATAGGCATGATCACGAATTCATTAAGTTCGTTGAGTTGAACTTTTCGTGACCCCGCGGTCTTAAGAGATCAAAGTTTTATGCTTAAGGGCCCAGAAGCTTTGCTTCTACGCAAACGTAGATGACATGCCTTTCATATACAAGCTTGTACGGAGTGCACCCATGGGTGTTTTGTAACGTACGAAGGCCAGAAGCGTCATCCAGTTTGGTGGTCCGACCAGAGGCACAATTTTCCGCCTATGGTCCCTTTCAAGAATTCTTCTTTTCAAACCATGATTTGGATACCTCAACATGTCCACTTGTTTTGTTGATGATAACCGGTGGAGAGACAAAGAGTGACTCCATATTTATAGCAAACTTTTGAAAATTGGGTCATTGCAAAAATGGTTTCGCGCGATCACTATGATTTGCAAGATTCGGGCAAACCAAATCTAGAGAAGAGAGTTTTTAAGAAATTTGCCAAACAACTTCGGCATCATTAGGTGGGATGCTTTCCGCTTTCAACCCATTTTGATTAAGTAATCGAAAATGCCCGAGTATATATTTTGTTTCCCTCTTAATACGAACGTCCCCATAGAAATCAATGCCCCAAATGGTACATAGATTTCGCAAACTTGGATTAGAGTTTGTGGCAAACATCTCATCACGTTGCGATATTTTGCCTTTACGTTGACAAATTCACAGATCGGGTGACAAAGTCATAGGGCATGCCTTGTAGATCGTGGGCCCAATAAAATCCTGAATCAAGATCTTTTTAAAGCGGTGTAATATTGGCACCGAATGTCCCCTCGGTGGGTCCACTGTGCAAGCGTTGAGAAATTTTATGTCAAAAGCCTTCTTACCCCCGAAACACAACGCCTAATTACTATACTTGTCCAAGCACAGATCTTGAATAGGAAAGGGTCGTCCCCAGAAAGTAAATGTTTGTGACATCTTGAAAAAACTTGTTTTCTGTTGGGACGACATTCCCTTGACAATGAAGTTCCCCGCATGGTAATTTGCAAAATCTACAAACCATGGGGTATTATCATCACGAAGAGCAACCGATCCAAGAGTTTTGAGTGGAAATGTTTCCGTGATTTCCTTGTTCTCGAACTCATTTTGGTGAGGGTAACCTCAAGTCCTGGAGAGATGTCGGCGCCGAGAATTTCCTGCTATCCTTGTTTTGTCTCGGAAGTATTCAACATTGAATTCTTGGCAGAAAAAGATCCACCGCATGCAGTCTTTGCCTTAGCATCCATTTTAGCAAAGAGATACGTATATTAGTCATGATGGTCTGTATACACTATGCTCTTGGACAAAATGAGATATGACCGAAATTTCTCAAAAGCGTATACTACGGCAAGTAATTCTTTTTCTGTCGTAGTGTAGTGTGCTTGAGCTTCGGTCATTGTCTTGCTGGCATAGTGAATTGGTTGGAAATGCTTGTTCTTGTTTACATTAGACTGCCCCTAAGTTGGAAAGTCCTTGCATCACACATGAGTACTGAAGGGCAAGTCCCAGTCGAGCAATCAAAAATTAGAGCCTCTCAATTTTCTTTTTAAGGTATTAAAGGATTCGATACAGCTCTTTGTGAGAAGAAAAATGGAGTCCGCTCATTTTCAAGGCAAGTGGGTCATTGAACGGCATTTCGAAAAGTCTTGTAAGAATACGTCGTAAAAACCGCATGCCCAAGAAAACTAAGACACCTTTCACAAGAGTCTGGTAAGGTGAGCTTGGCTGATAACTTTAACTTTAGCACGATCGACCTCAAATCCCTCCCCGAACTAAAATTTTGTGTCCAGAACAATGCCTTCTTTAAAAACCATAAAATGCTTTTCTCCCAATTAGGACAAATGGTGTCTTCACAAAACCGTTTTAAAAAAAAAACATTATTTTCCAAATAGATAGGCATGTAGAAACGAATCCTCGAAGACCAGAATTCATACCATGAACACTTCATTTTCTTTTCGATCATCGTCATAAAGATTTGCCATCATACAATGTTGAAAATGTGCCGGGTGCATTGCATAGCCCAAAAGGCATGCGGCGATAGGCGAAATGTTCCGTATGGGCAAGTGAATGTTGTCTTCTCTTGATCCTTTGGGTCAATAGGAATCTGAAAATAACCCGAGAAGCCATCGAGGAAACAATAGTATTGTTTTTCCCCCGCGAGGTCTTTTTCGAGCAATTTGATCCTAAGGGCAATGGTAAATGATCTTTTCGGTGGCACTCATGTCAACTTTCTATATGTCAATGCACACTCTCCAGTCATACAAACCTCTCTCCACCCCGTGACCAATCGAGTTGGTATCAAATCATTATCATCATTCTTGACGACGGTTATGCCACCCTTCTTTGGTACACAGTGTATCGGACTTACCCATGGACTGTCAGAGATCGGATAAATTAATCCAGCGTCAAGAAGTTTTTCAACCTCTTTTTTGATGACGTCGTGGATCTTTGGGTTTACCCGTCTTTGACTCTGAACTGTTGGTTCGTATCCCTTCGCAAAAGGAAATTTTGTAAGTACAAAAACTGTGGATCAACACCTTTATATCGAGAGTTTCACCACGAATGGGCCCCACCTTCGGCTTGTGGGACTTTAATAATCCTTGATAAGAGCCTGCATTTTTCCTCATCCTTCAAGTCTTTCACAATATGACGGCAACTTGTCGTTGCTTCCAAAAAAAAGACGTATTCTAATGAGGTGGCAAGTCCTTGAGTTCAACCTCGGGAGGCTCATCAATTAATGATTTAACGGTTTTAGCTTCAACAACTTTGAGTTCTTTCCGGATTCCGGGCGAATAATCTTTATGATCGGTAAAGAGGTAGTAACTTGAGTTTCACTATTCAGAAACTTCCTCATATAAGAATGTACCTCGCGATCATAAGTAATAGAGAATTAATTTCCCGTGAAATTGGCTCGTCATCAACAGCTATAAAATCATTTGCTTCTTCGAGAAGGAGAAAATCACTATCCCCGAAGGGAGTTAGTGTTGGTGACGAATTTAAAACAATTAGATTGTAATCCGGAGAAGGATTACCGTATGCAACTGAATTGGAAAAACCTAAAACTTCTTGTGAGTATTCTTCACTTGCCAATTCAATGACGTTGATTCGGGTCGCCGTCATATGATTGTAATTAGCCGTGTATCTCGAAGTTTAGTCCAGATTGAAGGTGATGGCCTCTTTGCCATCACGAAGGGTTATTTCACCTTCGTAAACATCTATCAATGCATGACTGGTCTTTAAGAAACTTCTCCTGAGAATTAAAGGTACTCGGGGGTCTGGTTTAAAATCCACGACCACGAAATCTGCTGGAAACTGGAACTTTCCCACCATTAAACGGACGTCTTTGGCGATACCGATCGGTTCAGTGATTGAACGGTCCACTAGCTCTAGCATCATGCAAGTCTAGGTTAGTTCGGGAAGAGAGAGATATTTCCAGATGGAATAGGGCATAAGATTAATGCTTGCGCCGAGATCGGCCAAGGCGTTGCATGTATTAATCCCATAAAATTCACATGGAATAAGAAATCGGCCAGGGTCTCCAAGTTTTTTTGGTAACTTGTTTAGGATAACCGCTGAGCAATTCTTGTTTAATGGAGTTCTAGCCATTTCACTCAACTTCTCTTTGTTTCTGATTAAAGTTTTTAGAGTCGAGGCAAATTTTGGCATAAGGGTCAAGGCATCCGTAAAGCTAATTTCGAAACGCAAATCTCTAAAGATTTCGTAGAATTTCTCAATTTGGTCGTTAACTTTTTCACGGCACCTTTCATCATTTCTTCTTGAAGGAAATGGAATTAATGTTCGTTGGTTAGGCATCGAAGCACTAACGGGATCAACATCGGGCTCGGAAATTAGATTTTGAGAATGGACTTGAATAACCGGAGGTTGGACATCTTCGGTGCTTCCATTATTAGTAGGAAGCATCGTATCCTTTGTAACCTCGGTATCACGATTCATCACTTTCGGAGAAGTAGATGAAGTGGGTCCTTAATAAGCAACACCACTCCGGGTGGTGATACCTTTCAAATCCTCCTTCGGGTTAGTAACGGTGTTACCCGGGAGAGTTCCTGAACCTAAAGTAGAGGCGGTATTAGAAGTCACGAACTTGGAAAGCATGTCTGTTAAATTGGCCATTTGGTTTTGCAAGGTTTGGCCTTGGTTTTGCATGTTCCTCAGAACTGCATCATTAGCCTTGACGTAGTTGTCAAAATCAGTTTTGGACACACCATGTGTCTGAGAGACAGGAGCTTGGTAAGCTGGTGGTTGATTAACCTGAGGACGGTAAACTTGGCTTTGGTTGAAATTGTTCCCTCGGTTTTGATTGTAAGATTTGGTTGAAATTGTTCCCAATCGGTTTCGATTGTAATTTGGTTTCCCCTTTTGAAATTGTTTTGATTATTCCTGATGGCTTTTGAACGGAGTAAACCGGGAGTCGATATTGGAATTAAGCAACCATCTAGGAAAAGGTCGTAACATGGTATTTCCTGTGGTTGAAATTGCACGGGCAGCGCTTGTGACACATACTCTTGGATATTGTCACGATAAATGTTGCCATCGATGGCTGGACAATTTTGGTAAGAATGACCCCAAACCCTAACCAAGTTTACAACCACTTTGCTCGACCGAAGCTTTTACGGTAGCTGGGGTTTGTTTTTCTTATCGAGAATCAATGCTCTAAACCATATCTTTCAATCAGCTCAGCAACATCAGATGAAACTGCTAGTAAAAGACTCGTACTCACTTTGGAAAAACAATTTGCCTTTGCTTCATGATTTGACGAACTTGTATTGCTCTCGATAGTTTTAGGCATTCTCGAGGCATTTATATCCAAAGAGTTTACTACCTGCACGGTGGTTTCAACGAATCTTGATCATTCGAATTTAAGAGGCATTATAGAATGTATCGATTGCGTGCAATTCTGAAAAACCCATGATGCGGTCATCCCCTAAGAAGATCATGTGATCGGTCCATGCCTCGAAAATGTTTCATCAAAATTTTTGTTGAAATCTTGTGATTTTCATTTTGAATATTTGTTGTTTTATGAGGGAGCGAAGAATTGTTAATAATTTTGAACACAAGATCATGCCCATGTAAAGAAAAGATCGAGGGGGCTCATTTCAAAGCCAAATCCGGTGCTGCTCCTCGAGTGAAAAATGGGAAAAGCATAAGCTTAACCGACGTACTCGTGACGTTCGGAACTTCATCAGTAGAAGTATCTTGTTGAAATATCAGATGTGATCCTGAGGTCTACTTATCCTTCCAAAAAACTGCATGTTTTGAACAAGAATTAAGTAGACCAAGCTTGGAATCTCAAAGTTGTTCGCGGTAATTTCGGGAACAACGATCGCATCCTCGTAACCCTCGGTGGGTGCTTCGATAATTGCGCCATAGTTCGAATTATCGGCCATCACGTAACTATGAGAGGATTGACAGTTTCTTGATTGTTATCTTGGTTTCTTTACGATTTGGTGATATCACAGCATTTGAGTACGACTTGTTTGTTGTCAACGGTTTACGGCTTTGAGAACGAGTGCGCATGCACAAAATAGAAATATAAAAAGAAAATTTACACTAATTTTTTTGGTTTTTCAATGATTTATTCACAATGTATTTTACCGGACAATGAGGTAGGACAACTTCAACCAAATAATCTACTTACTTCACGGTAGCTCTCAAAAAGATAAACGCACAGGTGAGCGGAGGAGTAGGAATAGCGCGAAGCTTATTTCTCCTTTCGGGTCGTAGTTCCTTGGAACAACCCTCCTTATACCCACTTTATAGTTTGTTTAACTTTTCAAGGTGAGCCGTACGTCGTAAGAGACACAAATGACAAGTTTTTAAATCTTTTGTTCGAGTTGGGAACCAACAAGTTCACCGAAAGTTATTATGATAATACCTCAATTGAGAATATTATATTTTGGTATTTTTACCAACTTGTGAATTTTATTTCTCTCTCTTTTTTTATGGACAATGTTTTTATATTTTTGATTTTTCTTTTGTTTTTATATGATAATTATACTAATAAAAGAAAATGAAAAATATTTTTGTACTTTTTATATTTTTATAGAAGAAAATATTCACAGATTCAAACACAAATTGTCAAACGTAACGATAATCGTTTTCAGCCTCCCCGGCAGCGGCGCCAAAAATTGATTCGTCAATAATATATATATATATAATATATAAGCAAACACTCAACCAATTGCCTTTGACCAAGGCAAGAAGTCAAAATTCACTAAATAAAATATATATGTAACCGGAAGTATGAGTTCCTTCCAGGTCGTTAATTTCCCCACGAGGCTTGAATTGAAAATCGAATACGAATAGATAAACTTGTTTCAATATTACAAGATTATATTGGTTTCTATTCTACAAGTTAAAATATGCAAATAAAAAACGATTAAAATAATACTTAAAAAATGAAAGCTATATAACTTAAAAACTTAAAACGGCACGAAAAACGAGGCAGCTAAAAATAAAAAACCTAAATTTTGCAAAATTCAACCCTCAAGAAACAAAATTAAAAGCTAAAATAGATTCTAAATGACAAATAACGAAGTTTAAAAAAAACTGAACTAAAAAACAGAGGTCGTTGACCGAAAAACGCGGGTAGTCAAGAAAAGAACGAGAACGAATCCCGTTATTTAAAAAGAAAATTTTTGAAAAATTAATCCTACATAAACTTTTATATTTTTCCTACAAAATATATGAAAAAAGAAAAGTTTTAAAAAAAAAGTTTAAATTTTTCTGACTTTTATTTTATTTTTTATGATTTTTTAAAGTTTTTAAACAAAATAAATTACAAAAAATACTAAACGTTTACAAAAAATTCTATAAAAATTACACAAAATAGCTAAAAGAATGTAGATCCTATGAAAAATATAAAACCTTACACAGCTTATCAAATAAGCTGTGTAATAAGCAAAAAGTAGGCTGTGAGCTTAAAGCCCAAAACACCCTTAAATAATAAACCTAACAAACCTCTACCGGGATGAAGTCATATTGTAGGCACGCGGTAGAGCTTTATGGTTTAATTATAGAGGGCTGAGGCTTTGAGGTCCCGGGTTCGAGTCTTGCTCACTTGGGACTTTGGCCTTCCCCTTTATATTTTTTTTTCAATTTTTTGTTATAAACTTAAAAAGGGCTTATAAATAAGCAGTTTTTATAACTACAAGTTTTTACAAAAGCTTATAAATAAGCTGGAAAATGAGCTTAAAAGTGACAGAATTGCTTAAATAAGCTTAAGGCTTATTTTTTTCTTAAGGCATAAAATGCCTAACTTTTTGGTTTTTTTTTGAACAAATGATCAATGAAAATGGAAATTAAGCCATGCCTAGTATCTATCCTAACCTAATAAGCTAATGCAACCAAATATAAGCCAGTTAAAATAAAGAAATAAGCAGAATAAGCAAATAAGCCAAAGGCTTGGGGCTGCAGGCCAAAAAGGCCCTTGGGGCACTTTTAGGGCTTATTTTTAAGCCCTTAAAGTGAGACCCAATGGCTGGGCTTATAGGGGCTTAAAGCACACCCTATAAGCTTTCTAAAAATGCTTTTTAGAAAGAAAATGGTGAGCTTAATGACAGCTTAAAGGTGCTGTCAAAACAGTCTTTAGCACCAGGGGAGCCTTTTTGGCAGATTTGAAAATAAGCTCTAAAAAGCTCACAATAAGCTAAGAATCCTAAAAAGCTATTTAACCTAACTTATCTTACCTAAAGCAACTAAAAATAAGCAAAATGACTAAGCCATAAGCTCAAATAAGCCAATTGGGCTTTTGACTGTTTTGCAACCAGAATGGACAGCTTTTGGGGCTCAATTTTAAGGGCTTAAGCTGTTTCTGAGGCCAAGTGGGGCCCACAGCCTTAGTGATTTGCCAATAAGCTTCAATAAGCCCCACTTATTTTGGGGTTTGAAACACCAATAAGCACACTTATAAGCAAAAACAAACAGACAGATTGCTTGCAATTAAAGGCACAAGGCTTTTTTTTGATTTTTGGCTTATAGACACAATAAGCTACTCAAGTGAACAAACAAGCAACCACAGGCTAATAAGCACACCTAATAAGCTTTTAACAACAAAAAGTAACAGTTAAAAAGCAACAAATAAGCCAAAAATGGGCTTTTTGAGCTTCTCAGCACCAGGGGAATTTTCTAAAGCAAAACAGCCCAAAGGGCACTTTTGGCTTAAAAATAAGCCACCTAGAAGGTGTCTTAAGGCTTGGGCTTCTAGGGGCTTGTAAAATGGCTTATCAACTACCTAGAAAAGCAAAAGACTCAAGCTTATTTACACAAATAAGCTGAGAAAGAATGGCTTAAAGTAAGGGTTTTGCACCAGGGGAGCTTAAATAGGAAAATTTTGCTAAAAACCAGCTTATGAATAAGTTGGTGAATAAGCTCAAAAATAGAAAAATAGTTAAAGACAGATTAAGTTAAACTTTGAGGTGAGCTTATGCTAAAAAAATAATCATGACCCTAACCCATTTACCTGTCCCTATTGACCCATTTTGGGCTTAACCCAAACACCCCTTAATATTATGAAATTCCAAGTTTTACACTAAACCTACTTAATTAAGCTAATAAATTGATAAAGCAGATAAAGGTTATGATATTAAAAGACTAATAAGGAAAAATTTAGATAAAAATAAGCACTTTATAATAAGATAAGCCTCAAAGCAGTTTTAACTAGAAAACAAGTAGTATTAACTTGAACTTAAGTTTAACTAATTAACATGATCTAATAAGCAACCCTATGATATGTTAAGCTGATATGAGACAGAACAAGCAAATATAAGCACCTATAAGCTAATGAACAGTACTTTAGCTTAAAGAGTAGAAAAAAATAGGGAAAACCTTGGTCCTGAGCTTGACAAAAGTTTAACAAAAGCTCAAATTAGCTTTTTAAACCCATAAGTCCATCCATTTCAGACTCATCATCCAAAAAGCTCAAAATCGTACTTTAATAAGCACTTGTACAGTAACTTTTCTTAACATAGGAATTTTAAAAAAAGAAACTTGAACTTTTATTAAACGTTGGAAAAACTTACAGCTAAAAAAAGTTTAAAACACTTGCAAACTGAAATTTAACAGAAAATTACATAAGTAGACTTTAAAAAAAAAACTCTCTCTTTTCATGGCTTACACTTAGTCCTATTTATAGAATACCTAATTAGGTCTTGAGCTCTTTGTCTATTTGTTTTGAACTTGCAGCTTGTTCTTTCTTTGTGAGAGAGTTCCATGGTGTTTTAGTTGTGTGAGAGCTTAGAGAAAACTAATCTTGGCCCTTAATTCCATCTTGTGCTTCTTTTCTAGTCATCACAGCCGTCGAAACCCTTTTGAAAATGGTGAGATTGCCAACTTGGCACTTATACATGGGGAGGTTGTGATAGTAGAGGAGGGGGGAAATGTTTATCTAGGGGGTAATTGGTGTTGCAGGTTAAAAAGTAGGGAGAAGACACATGAGTTGGTTTTGGGGTTTATTTGGCGGGAAAATGAGTTACAAAAAGGGACAGGGAAAGGTTTGGGTGGTTTGGCAACTTTGGTCCCCCAAAGTTATAAATGGTTTTGCAAGATTCGTCCCTGTGGTGTTATGAGTTTGGGGGTTTGGCAGGAATGCCCCCTTAACTCATATAAGTGAATGACATGGGAGGTCCTTGTGTTAATACCACTTTAGGGGTTTGGCAGAAATGCCCCCCAAAGTTATATTTTCTCATAATAGCAAAAACATCCCTTGTAGTTATTTCCTTTGTAATATAACTTTGGGATTTGGCAATTTCAGTCCTTCAAGTTATATTTTTCTTTGCTTTGACTTTCTTTTGACGTTGACTTTGTCAGGGTTGACTTCTTTTGTTGACTTTTTGACTTTGACTGTCTTTGGCTTCGATTTGACTTTGTCTTTTCACACTTTTCCATTCCGTGCTCGATTTTATCATTTTTGGCTTTGTTTTTTGTCCTTTTGTGAGATATCCGTTTCCTGCACGATACGAATGCAAAACATACAAATACAGTGTATTTTTGATACGTTTTTGGTCATTTAAGTATGTTTTTAACGGAAAAGGTATGTGTAATTAAGCACATACCACACGCCAACCCGTAACCAATCGAGTAGGAATTAACTCGTTTTCATCATTTTCAACAACGGTAAAGCCATCTTTTTAGGTACGCAATGCACGGGGTTTACCCAAGGACTATCCGAGATCGGGTATATTAATCCAGCGTCAAGGAGTTTTTCAACCTCCTTTTTGATGACATCATGGATTTTTGGATTCACCCGTATTTGGTGTTGAACCGCCGGTTTGTAGTCCTCTTTCATAAAAATCTTGTGAGTACAAAATTCCGGGTTAATACCCTTAATGTCGGAGAGTTTCCAAGTGATGGCTCACTTGTGTGACTTCAAAACCTTTATGAGAGCGGCTTTTTCCTCGACACTCAAGTCTTTAGCAATTATGACGGGTAACTTGTTGTCACCTTCCAAAAATGAGTATTCGAGATGAGGAGGTAAGTTCTTGAGTTCGACGTCGGGAGGTTCACAAACTTTGAGTTCTTTTCGAATTTCAGGCAAATAATTTCCTTGAGTGGGAGGGGGTAATGACGGATCATCATTGAGAAATGCTTCAAGAAGAAGAATGTCCCCCTCCGGGTCATAATAAGAGTCATCAACTTTTAGTGAAGTTGGATCATCTTCGATAGCGAGGAAAGCATCGACTTCCTCGAGAAGAAAATCACTATCCCCGAAGGGAGTGAGAGTCGGAGAAGAGGTAGAAACGATCGGGTCATAATAAGGAGTAGGATTTCTACTCGCGATCACATCGAAGAAACCGAGAACTTCTTGAGAATACTCCTCACAAGCTATTTCAATGACGTCGATTGGGTTAACCGAATTATCATCATAATTAGAGGAGTATCTCAAAGTTTGATCAAGATTGAATGTTACGGCTTCTTTTCCAACACGAAGTGTTAATTCTCCTTCGTAAACATCAATCAAAGCATGTCCGGTCTTTAAGAAGGATCTCCCAAGAATTAGGGGGACTCGGCGATCGGCATCAAAGTCTACGACTACAAAGTCGGCCGAGAATTGGAACTTTCCTCCTTTTACGTCGACATCTTCGGCGATACCGATTGGTTGGGTGATCGAACGGTCCGCAAGTTCAAGAGTCATACAAGTAGGAGTGAGTTCCGGAAGAGAAATATTTTTCCCTACGGATAATGGCATGAGATTTATGCTAGCGCCAAGATCGGCCAAGGCTAAGCACTCATCCATTCCAGGAAAATCACACGGTATAAGAAATTTGCCGGGGTCTCCAAGTTTTTCGGGTAACTTGTTGAAGATAACCGCCAAACAATGATCATTTAAAGGTGCCCTAGCTATTTCACTTAATTTTTCTTTATTTCTAATTAAAGCTTTAAGAGTCGAGGCAAATTTTGGCATAAGAATCAAAGCATCCGTGAGGCTAATTTCGAAACTCAAATCTTTAAAGATTTCGTAGAATTTCTCAATTTGGTCGTTAGCTTTTTCACGGCGCCTTTCATCATTACGTCTCGAAGGATACGGAATTGTTGGTTTCAAGTTAGGCATCGGAGCACTAACAGGAGCAACAACGGGCTCAAAATTTAGAACATGAGGTTGAACTTGGGCAACCGGAGGTTGGACGTCTTTGGTACTTCCGTTATTAGTTGAGGCACCGTGTCTTTGTCACCTCGGTTTCACGTTACCACTACTCTAAAGGAGAAGAAGTCGTAGTTAGTAGGAATCTGGGTCCTTGAAAGCAACACGCTTGGGTTGGTATTTACCCTTCAATCTACATACGGTTTGTAATGGTATTATAGGAAGTGAACCCGACCGAAGTAGAAGCTGGTATGGAATTCACAAATTTGGAAAGCATCGTCGTTAAAATTTGGTCATTTGATTTTGCAAGTTTGATTTTGAATTTGCCATTATTCCTCAGTAACTGCATCATATAGCTTTGAAATAATTTTGAAAAATCATCCTTGACCGCCTTGTGTTTGCGGAGCCGTGGGCTTGTAAGGTGGGGCTTGGTGAACCGGGGGTGATTATTCGGGGTGTCGGTAACTTTGGACCTTTGTTGTATATTTATTCCCCTATTTTGTTGTAACAGTTTTGGTTTTTCCTTGTTTTGTGAACGCGAGGGAAACCGAGATGGTCAAATTTGATTAGAAAAATCGGGGCTCGTAACCGGTATTTCTTGATTGAAATTAGCTGAGGCGGCTGGGGAACATATTCTTGAATAATGTCAGGATAAACTTTTGCCTATCGGTGGCGGGACAATTTCTGTATAAAATACTTATAAATATATAAATATAAGGATAAGAATCAAAAATCTCTCAATGTAGTAAACCGGGAGTATGATTCTCGGGTCGTTATCCCCAACGAGGAATGCAATTAAAAGTCGAGAGTCGTTTTGATTTTTCGTGCTTGATGGAACATAGATTTGATTGGTTTTATAAAACTACGACAAAATTAAGGCAAACACTTAAAAACAATTAAGGGAAAACTATTTTAAACTAAAAACGCAAAAGGAATCCTAAAAACGCAACTAAAAACTAGCTAAGGAAAATATTAACCCTAAAAATTCAAACTTAGTTTCTAAACCTTTCAAATGACAAAAGAAAATTTTCTAAAAAAGATTTATATTTTTTGGCTTTTTAAATTTTTTTTATGAATTAACACCTATTTAATCTATTTAAAATTCTAAAAAATGACAAATTAATTCCTAAAAATTTTAAAAATTGATTTTCAATTTTAGAAAAGTCTAAAATATCATAAAAACTCAGAAAAACATTTTTCACTACTTTTTATAATTAAAAACTATTTCCTAGAATTAATTTAAAAAGCTAAAAATGAAATTAAAAATCTAAAAATGATGAAAAAGATTTTATACTTTATAAACCTAAAACTATTTATTCTAAATCTAAAAACTATTTTTTTGTAATTTTTTGATTAATTAAACTATTTTTAAATGATTTTCTAAATTTTTAAACTTCGAAAAATAAAGAAAAATAACAAATTAAGTTGGAAAAATCTAAAAAAATGCAGGAAAGTCCTAAAAGTTACAAAGATCCTAGGAAAAATAAGTTGGTTAAGCCAACTTATTGAATAAGCTCAAAAAAGCTACAAATAAGCTGCAAAGTGGCTTATAAAAAAAAGGTAAAACGTGTATAAGTAAATAGATAGTGCAAGTTCTAACGGAAAAGTCCCAAGGGAGTATTAGGTAGTGAGTGTCCATTTTGTTGTGTGTGCAAAAAACGTTTGGTGAGTAGGGGTGAGGTCCCGGGTTCGAGCCATGCTCACCTGGGATTTCTCCCAACTCCCAAATGTTTTTTAAAAGCCATTTTTTACAACTGTTAGAGGGATTAAAAATAAGCACTTTTTACAAAAACACTTTTTTTATAAACCATGAATAAGCACTAAAATAAGCTAAGAAAGACAGAATAAGCTAAACTTTACTAAGCCTTAAAATGCTAACTGTTAAGATAATTGGGTACAAATAAGCAAACAAAAAAGAGAAATAAGCTAAGGCAGAAGATAAGTTATCTCTAAAAACCACTTAAGAACAAAAATAAGCAACTACAATAAGCTAGAATGGCAGGATAATTAAAAAGCTATAATACTTAGAAATTTTAAGCTACAAGGCAAATAAGCTTAAATAAGCTCTAAACTGAAAGAAATAAGCTAAATTGGTCTTAAATTAACCTAATAAGCTAAACTAAACCTATAATAAGCAAATGCAATAAGATATTAAGCCTAAATAAGCAAATAGCTTTTTGGCCAAAACTGATAAGCTAAAAGGCCAAAAGGGACTTTTCTAGCTTATTTTTAAGCTAGAAAACAGATCTTTATGGCTTAGTGGCTTATACCACTAAGAAGAATGGCCAAAAAGCAACAATAAGCAACAAAGAAAAAGCAGTTTGAAATTAAAATAAGCATTAAAAAGCTTTATGAAAAAGTTATCTCACACAGATTTGACACTTAGACAAACTTTTGCAAACTTTTGCAATCTTAACAAATCACCAATTTTGAGCTTAAAAATAAGCAACTAAACAGATCCTTATGACTATATAACCTACAAACAGATTAAGATTTGACCTCAAAGAACAAGAATCAATAATCAAAGAGAGTTTGGAAATTTCAGGATAAGCCACAATAAGCCAATTAAAAAAGCACTTCTCAAAAATAATTCAACATTTTGAAGTTTTGGAAAAACACAAAACGAACAAATGGAGGCCTATGACCTTTGTTCAATAACCGTTTTTTGCACATTAGACAAAACTCAAAAAACATCTCAAATCTCAATATGGCAAATGCACAATCAAATAAGCAAAATAAGTAAGCCTTAAACCAACAGTTTCAAACAAACAAAATCTTATAAACCTTAAAAATGAGATTTACTACTTAAAACTTAAACAAACTGATTTTTAGGACTAATTTAAGCTAAACTAAACTGACTCAAGTGCTACAAATAGGTTGAACAAAATTTGGACAATTAAATAGTTAAACCAAACACCCCTTTAAGTTTATGAAACCTTTTTAAAACTTGATTTAGAATGATTTAAGCACCAACTACAGATAAGATGTTATATAACTATATTATAATATTAAGCAAAACTCAATAACATATAGCACTCAAAAAGCTAAAAACTAGATTGTGCTTAGTTATAAGCTATTTTAGGACAATTTATAAGGAAAACTTAAACAAAATGAATATCTACTAAGCTACGGAGCAAGGGCATAAATAAGCAATCAACAACACAAATAAGCATGAATAAGCAGCAATAAAAAGCACAATAAGCAGTTAAATAGTAAATAAACTTAAAACTTGGAAAAAGGAAACTTACAAAGGCCCTCTGCTCAAATCAGGGCAAATATGAGCTCAAAAGAGCTTATCTACTAGCTCTAGCTTATCAAAGATAAGCTAGTAGTGTCCATAAGCCCATCCAAATCTGGCTTATCATCAATGCTGCGGTATTTGGGGCGATATTATTTTTTTTTCTTGTTTTTGATAATATTTTCATTAAATAACATTATATACTAAATAAAAACTGTTTGCTTATAAGTTTTTATAAGAACTTAAAACAGTTCATGAAAGGATTTTGAATATTTAAAAATAAATTTAAGAACCATAAATTTTTAAGCGAAACAGAAACTTCTTTTATGTTAATACAAAAGAAGCATTTACGATATTTAAAAAGATTACAATAAAGATTAACTCGGTGAAAAACTTGAACTAAAAACTAACTGCCCTCAAGGGCTTACAAGTGAGCTCTATTTATACTAATCAAAAGAAGATTCTAGGAGTTGTGCTTTCTTTGTGAGAGCTCTTGTAGGTGTGTTTGTTGTGTGAGTAATATCAAAAACTCATCTTTGCCATTGAATTTGAGTAGTGTCCATGTCATGCCATCATAGCCCTTCATCTTTTGTCTTGTTCTCTTGACGAATAAGGATGCAAAGGATTGCTAAGGTGGCAATAAGGGGAGGGATAAGGTTGGTCGACAAGGGGGAGAAGAAAGGGGAACAATGTTGGGTTGTTATTTTGGTGGGTAGTGGAGACAGGGGAACTGAAAGGGATGTACAGTTGTTCCCGCTCCTATTTTGAAGTTTGGAAAATGTCAAGAATAGTCCCTGAAAGTGTATAAGAGCATTGCACCCATTGCCCTTGTTTGGTGCATCTTTGGTCCTTGAAGTTTGGGTTGGGTTTGCACCGTTAGTCCTTTTAAGGACTAACGGGGTTAAGTTTAAGAGGGTAGGGGATTAACGGGGTGTTATAAAGGTGATGGGTTTGGGCTTTTTTATTTGGGCCGGGTATAGATAAAAATGGTGTTGGGCTTTTATTAAAGCTTAAGGTGTATAAAGTATAAGTGGGCTGTCCCGGGCTCACTAGGTGGGTACGGGTGGGCCCTCTTTTGGCAATTTAGGTTTTCCGGTTCGGTTTTCGATGCTTTTTCCAATGCCACTTCACGAGGTTGACTTTGACTTTGACTTTTTCGTTGATTTTGATTTTGTCTTTTTGACTTCTCACGGTCTTTCCGTTCTCGTGCTCGGTTTTGTCATTTTGGCTTCGATTTTGTCCTTTACTTAGATATCCCTTACCTGCACAATACAAATGCAAAACATACAAATACAATATATTTTTGGTACTTTTTTAGTCATTTAAGTCCGGTTTATTGGTCAAAGGTATGTGTAATTAAACACATACCATTAATCCTAAAGTTTGCCTTTTATCACAGCTACACTGATTACACTAGGTGCAATGCTCATTATGATGGTCTCGAAAAGATATACCATGCCAAGTTCTAAAGTCTACCACAGTCACCGGCACACTCATTTTTATTGGATTAATGTATAAGGGAAAAACGAGTCTTAACTAGTTAAGTAATGAAAAACATGTCAAAATTTTATTAATGAAACATTTTTCAAAATAAACTAGAAAAAATAAAGGCAAGTATAATCAAATGGGTGTTTATTTCTAATCTCTTCCCCCCCCCCCCCACTTAAGTCAAACTTAAGTATAAAATTGAAAAATAGGAAGGGTTAGAAATGGAACGGATTACTCCCCTAGATTTGATCGGTAAGATGAAGAGACAGCATGCTCCAAGTCTGCTTCCTTGAGCAACATCCACCATCGAAAGCACCGTCAATATCCGTAAAGCATCCGACTAGACCAGTTTGAGATGCTTCCTTGCAGCTTGATTATTATCCTGGCACCTCATCCTGTGCATTACCTGTATAGCTACAGAAAAGACTAATACCAAAAGCATAAACCTAGATAGAAAGCATCATAGCACAAAATATACAAAACTATACAAAACCTAACTCACTTTCGTAGGAATCACGGTTGCATTTAGCGTGTGCAACAAGCCTTTTAAACCACTTGGTGGCCCAAGTGGATGAGTGAATTCTCGTGAGGGTTTCCAGAGAACATACCCACAAAGTTCATTTACTTGTACATGGTTTAGAAATGTTTAAAAACTTGATTTTTTATATATTCAGAAAGAGGTTACAGCGTGACCTCGGTGGTTACGCCGTAATTGAGTGGTAATTTTTAAAGATTTTAGTTTAGCTGTTACGGCGTAACCATGGAAAGGTTTACGCCGTAATTGATGTGGTTACGGTGTAACCTTAGGTGTTACACCGTAACTGCTACTACAACAACTACATTTACCACACAATTACGGGTCAATCCGGTCTCGATTTTACCCTCCTTATTGCTGAACCTGCAAAAATAAGTGAAAAACATATAAACCAACTAAAATGCAGAAATTAAATGAACTAAACTAAAAGGATAGGTCGGGTTGTCTCCCGAGAAGCACTTTTCTTTTGGAACGAGTCTTTAAGTTAGACTCAAGCCTCCCTCACAGGCTTACTTGGACATCTCCACACATGTCCAATCTTCATGTCATCTCCTCAACATGAAAATAATAGCTCAACCTGCACACCAACAAATCTATGCATTAAATGTGTAATGAAACTGAGCAATAGAAGAGGAGCATACAATTTTGGCAAATACTTGACTCAAGAATAATACCGCATGCATAAAAACATTAAGGTTATCAGGCTTAATATTAAAATATAAGAGGCATTAGAAAATATTTTTTAAAGGTTCAAGCAATGCCCAAACTATTTTTGGTGTCCCAAACTTGGTAACCCTATATGTCGCAACAAGCACCACTAAGTTACGTCATAACCAAGTCTGAGACGTAATTTTTTTTATTTCACACAAACAAACAAGCACACAGAATTAGGAGAAGAATAGAAGGTTCTAGCACACACAAGAACAAACAAACACATATATCAATCAAACAATCAAAAACAGCAAAAATCGTTCCCCTGCAAAGGCGCCAAAAACTTGATGCGTAACTTCTTTTAAATAAAAACAACGTCATGTTTTACATTTATAAAACCCCTAACTACCTCGACTATTCTTACGCACTAAAGAGCAGTGTACCATATCGTGTATAGTGTACTGATTGGTAAGTACGGGTGTCGACCCAAAGAACGGTTTGTGTCTCTAATCGTCTAATTGATTTTATTATTCTACCTAAGAAAGCAGGAAAGAAAGCTTGTTTGAATATTTGAGATTATTGTGGAGTTGTTTTGGTGGTAAGCCTTGCTTGTCGAAAAGGGAATTGGTATAGTGGAGGACAACTAGGAAGGATGAACGCAATTAATTACAATGATCACTAGTGCAATGTAATGTCGCAATCTTAAAAGGGGTTTTACAGTCATTAGGTCCAATTCTATAGTTGAAACCTAACCTATGTTTGCTGAGTGGAATGGCGTCATAAGGAAAATTAACATATTCTCAGTCTATAGTCATTGAGGTTTCCTTTTAACTATGAGATACACTTAATTCTAACAGAGTGGACTTCCATATCAGCTTGGCACTTCCTAATCCGATTATTAAGTTAAAGGGTCATGGTAACCTTCAATGAATATTGGTCATTCACTTGGAAGAATAGAAAACACTTGGCGTCGTAGATCACGATACACCAAGAGTTCTCACGACCTTAACTTAATTGCTTATTTCTGGCTTATTTGTGCTTTTACAAAAAGTTATTGGTTTGAGCTTCCAAACAAGTTTGTAAAAAAAATTTAGCAAATAAAAACACTTGGGAATTAGGGAAGTCATAGGTGAGCAAGGCTCGAACCCGTGACCTATACCCAACTCACCAAGCATTTTAACACAACACACACTACCACTAGCACCAGTAGGGCTATCTGGTATGTTTTTACACAATTTATTAGTTAAGCCTTTTTAGCCTATTTTAGTATTAAGCCGTTTTTGCTTTTTAACAGCTTATTTTAATAAGCTGTTTGACCCAGCTTATTTTTCTTAGATTTAGCTTAGTTCAAACTACTTTTTTGTAATTTTTTCATATTTTTTATAAATAGTTTAGTATTTTTAATATTTAATTTAGATTAAAACTGTTTTTACTTTATAAAAATTTTTAAAAAAGTCAAAAAAATATAAATCTTTTTTTAAAATTTTCTTTTATCATTTAGGATTGTTAAAAATTAATTTTGCTTTCGCAGGGTTAAATTTGTAGAATTTAATTTTTTAAAGAACGGGATTTGAATCCCGTTATCGTTTTTAGTGTTTTAGCTTAAATGATTAGTTTTAGGTTTAATTTATTGGTTCTTTTGCATTTAAATTTGTTAGAAAATAGAATCCAAACCAAAAACTCATTGAATCATTCAAAAATGCGATCACGAACTTAATCCCGATTCTCAATTCACACCTCGTCGGGACACGACCCGGGAAGGTTTTTTTAGGGTTTTGCTTTGGTTAAAAGTAAATTTCCTTCTAAAAGCCTTACGGAATACTTATCTCTCTATTATTGATCTTATCCTTATTATATATTTACATTATATTATACTTATATATATTAAGTGGGTGATCAATTCCCTTCCTTCTTCCCCTGATAAGGAACGTTGTCTTCATTATCTCTCATTATCCCTCCATTCGGATTCCGCTCACATAAATAGATACGCGTCTCTTAAATATTCACCATGGTCTTTAACCAAAACACATGTTTAAACTACATGTGCTTTCTTCCTCTACACTACATTCACGACACACCTACTTATTCTCCGGCTTATGAGGTTAGTAAATTTTTTAGAAAGCTAATAAGCTCAAAATTTTACTTTATAAAAGATTTAACGTGTGTCTGAAGCCTCCCTATAACTTGCCGAAAAATTTAACACCTTCTTTGTTCAGACTTTTGCATGCAAATGAGGTTTTGTTTTTATATAATAGGTTGTTTTTACTTTTATGAAATCTAATTAAATATCGATGAGTTCTATGTTTTTTGGGTTTTTATGGGAAACAACAGCATTGACGGCTGTGTTAATCTGATCATCATCATCGGCATGACTCCCGAATAGTAAGTTTTATCATCTTTTAATCCGATCGGATCTTATGTTATACGGTTTTTAATTTTCTTTCTTTGATTGGATCGCGATTTAATTGATTTTATCTGTGAATTTTTTTGGATTGATAATTTAGGGCTTTGTTTTTTTATATGATAAAAGATGTTTGATTGTTATTAGATTGTGATAGGAGATGATAGATCATTTAACAATGATATTATTGATTTAAATTTTTATGTGGTGGAATTAAGCTGATGAAGAACTATTAGTGGTTTCTATTTTGGTAAATTGTATTCATGTTACAATGTGAAAATGTAAATAAGTTAGAAGCTTTTATAGTCCCGTTCCAGACTTTAGGGTAAATTTTTCTTTATATGATCTATGTAGTTTAGGATATGCGTGATCAAGTGTCATGTTTTACCCGAGGCATTGGTTGATGTCGTCCGTGGATGTGTTAATTTAGGAGATCTCTTATGTGCGTTTGAGGTATTCTTATTTATGAAAAAAGTATTTATTAGGATGTATCGTTACTTTAAACACTTTGAGGTCTTCAATTTAGTTTTTTAGATCTATTTGATTTTTATAAGTTTAAATTTGGAATGAAAATAGAGAGCAGATCAGTTTTTAGAATTACAAGTTAGTTGTTAGTAATTCGAGCTCACAGTGACATCCAATTGGGCAGTATGTGATGCGTAATTTCTTTTAAATAAAAACTACGTCAGGTTTTACATTTATAAAACCCCTAACTACCTCGACTATTCCTATGCACTAAAGAGCAGTGTTCTTTCGTGAATAGTGAGTGATTGGGTAAGTACGGGTTGTCGTACAAAAAACGGTGGTTTGTGTCTCTAATCGTCTAATTGATTTTATTATTCTACCTAAGAAAGCAGGAAAGAAAGCTTGTTTGAATATTTGAGATTATTGAGGAGTTATTTTGGTGGTAAGCCTTGCTTGTCGAAAAGGGAATTGGTATAGTGGAGGACAACTAGGAAGGATGAACGCAATTAATTACAATGATATCTAGCGCAATGTGATGTCGCAATCTTAAAAGGGGTCTTACAATCATTAGGTACAATTTCTGTTGTTGTAGCTTAAACCTATGTTTTACTGAGTGGAATGGAGTCTAAAGGAGAATTAACTATTTCTCAGTTACAGTCTCATTAGGTTTTCTTTTAATTATGAAATTCGCTTAATTCTAACAGGTGGTCTCCATATTAGCTTGCATCCTAACCGAGTATTAATATTAAGGGGTCATGGGTCGACCCACCAATGAATATTGGTCATTCACTTGGAACAATAGAAAACACTTGGCGTCGTAGATCACGATACACCAAGAGTTCTCACCAACCTCACTTAATATTACTCAGAAGCACAAGGATCACTTTAAAAAAATAAAAAAAAAAAAAAAAAAAACAAAAAAACCCCTACTACATAAATTATAAAGAAAGCGATAAAATAATAAGATCATAAATTAATAATCACTAGGATTATTAATAAATTAAATGCCAAGAACAAATAATAAAGCACAATTAATAACATAGCTACAAAAAATTAAACCGCAAGATCTGCACAAACAAAATAATATGGGTATATATATTGACCAAAATAAATTAAAGTATGATTACAAACTATGCTGAATTAATGCTCTCGATCCCCTAGTCAAACACCATGGCAAACCCCGAAAGGTTTTCCCTACACTAGTTACTGCGTACTACCTTTTCCTTCTTTTGTTTTTGGTCGGCTCACCACCACCGAATGAATGAACGAATGAATTTGTATTCATTCAATTCTATTTATAATAGTTTGCCTTATATACAATTTAGCCCCTGGAGTTTGCATAAACTTTTACTTCAAACTTGCATCTTTGGTCCCTGGATGAGTCATCGTTACAACGTAACCGTATCGACCTCGTTACGCCATAAACCTTCTGACGTGGCTTTCTATCTTGTAGTGTAAAAATATGTTACGGCGTAATTAGATAGTCCCGTTACGACGTAACCCTTAGTCAGCATAAATATCTTTTCCATAATACTATTTTATGGCATAACTCCAGCGGGACGTTACGCCGTAATGCCTCATCAGCACCAAATCTTTGTAATTAATAATTGATTATTGCGTAACTCTTGCGGACGTCAGACCGTAAGATTTATATGCTTCGCAACATTGTCCACACCTCCGCCAAGCGGAAACACGGGCGTACTTTTTGGATATGATACAAAAACATTGGTTATCGATGAACAATAGAGAAACACTACATGATTATAAAAGACACGATGTGTCATGACAATACCAATAAAATAAATAAAGGAACTGCCATCTTGTATTAATGAAAAAGGGGTCTCATCAATACAAAGACAATGTATCACAACCCTATAAAACCTAATAACATTCAAGAATTCATGCAAACAATTATGAAATAAAATCAAATGAGAACTTCCAATGCCATCCTAATGGTCTCTCTAGCCACTTTTATTAACTTCAACACCTTCATAACGCTCACCTGAAAATGATGCTTAAAACGTCAACACAATGGTTGGTGAGAGTCATAGGTTTTACGACACCAATACAAGATTTAAATCAATTACTGTGATTATAAAAAAAACATGGCAGGATAATTAAGCTGGCTATTATACATGCTAGCATACATGCAACCAACAATTACCATTGGGACGGAACGTGTCCCCCAATCCAAACCACAAAATATAGTCATGGAGAGGAATGTTATCCCCAATCCCAAACTCTTGGTACCGTATCCGCACAGGTTCATACCCAAACAAAGAAGGCGAAACCTCTTACCCACAAAGTAGGGTAGTGCAATATTTATATATTGTCTTCAATTATGTCGAGCTTCTGTCCATGAGCTTAGGTAAACGGAATAACATTTTTGATGATCTGCAATCTTGTTGCATTATCACTGGGAAAGCCTTGCGGTCCTGCAAGAAACATTTAGGCATAGGAACCTATGAAAATTCACCGCGGCTCACTTTATGTTGAAGCGTTTAGGTTAAATGCCAATGTATTTCAGGTCGGACAGGTCATTAAGCACGAGGTGCGAATTGATACGATGGTGGTTTATATAGGGAGGGGAATGGTGCAAGGCATTCAAGATTTGTGGAGGGGAGGTCCAGGAGTATGGACAGTTTGGTGGTGGTATAACTGGTTTAAGGGCTTGAAAGCATCTATAATGAAATACGGGGGAGAACAAGAGCAAGAGGGCGAGGGAAAAGGGGTCAGTGGGGGGGGGGTGGCTTTTGGGTAAGCACGCATGGCGCTTATAGGTAGGTAAAGTCGCAATGTACATCTGGGGGTGGAGGGGTTTTGGGACAAACGACTTTTTGGTGTCGTGTTTCTTGTATATTATCTATGGGGGAGGTTTATAGAACCGGGTGGAGAGGGGGATTAACGGACGGCCCCCGGGGGTGGGGGGAGCGGGGGGGGGGGGGGGGGGGGGGGCGCTGTGAGATAGGGTTATGGGGTAGGGGGTGGGATTGGGGTGGGGGGGGGGTTGTGGGGTGTTGGGTGGGTTGGGTGGGGTTGGGGGGGGGTGTGTTGGCGGGTGGGCGGGGGGAGGGTCTGGGAGGGGGTGGGGGTTGGGGTGTGGGGAGGGGGGTGGGTATTGGTTAGGGTTTGGTGTGGGTGGGGTGAGGTGGCCGGATCTTGTGGGGTGGGGTGAATAATTGGTGCTGGGAGTGTGGGCTGGGGAGGTTTTTTTCAGTACTACGGTGTGGGGGGGCGGCGGAATGGGGGGGGGGTGTGGTGGTGGGTGTAAAGGCGGGCAGAGGTATGTGTGATAAGGGGGGGTTGCAGGGGGGGGCGGTGTCCGCAGGGGGATGCGAGTGGTGCGGGGCGTTGTGACACGCGGCGTAATCCTGTGGATAGTGTTCGGGGCGGCGATAAAATTTTGACGGGAGGTCGGGGGGGGGGAGGGTGGCGGTGGGGGTGTGTGGTTTGTTCTGAGGACGTGGAGCTATGGTGTATTGTGGGGTTAGACTGACGCGACGAGTGACGGGGGGGGGGGAGCCCGCGACGGTGTGTACGGACAACGGGCTTTGGGAGTCTGGTGGCGGTAGGGGGGGGGTGGACCGGGTCATTTAATTGCTTGGGAGCAGGGGTTGAGTGAGTGTGGGGGGGATAGGGGGTGGATGCTTTCTTAGAGTCGGTAGGGAATGGGCAATGGGTGGGCGCGGGTGGGGAGGGAGCCGAAATGCTTGGGTTCTGCAAGCTGCGGTGGCGTATAGGGCTCGGTCGGGGGATGCGAATGCGTTGGGGGGGGGGGGGGGTGAAGAGCTCAATGGATGCGGGAGGGGGGTTTGGGGGGGAAAGACAAGATGGGGCATGGGGGTTGCTTTGGGGTGGGGGGGGGGGGGGGTATCGGTTGGTGGGAGATGGGGTGGGCGGGGGGGGAGGACGTTAGATGGTGAGGTGCGTGCGGGGGTCGGTGGGGGGCGGGGGGGTGGGGGGAGAGTGGAGGCTTTTGGTGGTTCAGTGGGGAGGGAGGGGGTAGGCGATTGGCTCGGGGGGGGGAGGGGGGGGGAGCGGGGTGGATGGAGGGGGGGGGGTGATGGGTAAAATTCGCCGAAAAGAGGAGAAGGCGGGGGCGGGGGGAGCCTGGCGAGGCGGGGTTGCGGTTGTCAAGTGGAATGGAGAGGTCGGGTGGACGTGATGTAGGTGGTGCGGGAGCGATGTGGGGTGGGGGTTGGGGGGAGGCGGAATATAGGTGCATTCTAGAAGCTGTCATCGGAGTGGGGATGCAAATTCTTGGACGGAGGATCCGGGCAAGGGGGGGAGGAGGGGGGGGCGGGATGGGGGGCATGGGCGCCCGGGGTGGCGGGGGTGGGGGTGAAGGGGAAAGAGGAGGGCATGGGGTGGGACTGCGGGGGGGGGGGGGGGGGGGGGGGGGGGGGGGGGGGGGGGGGGGGGGGGGGGGGGGGGGGGTGGGGGGGGGGGGGGGGGTGGGGTGGGGGGGGGGGGGGGGGGGGGGGGCGGGAGGGGGGGGGGGGGGGGGGGGGGGGGGGGGGGGGGTGGGGGGGGGGGGGGGGGGGGGGGGGGGTCGGGGGGGGGGGGTGGGGGGGGGGTGGGGGGGTGGGGGGGGGGGGGGGGGGGGGGGGGGGGGGGGGGGGGGGGGGGGGGTGGGGGGGGGGTGGGGGGGGGTCCCCGATGCCTCGTAAAACGTTTCGACCAAAATTGTGTGGTGTGGGAAGAAAGGGTGGGATCGGTGTTCGTTGGATGATATTCGATGAGGTGGGATCGCAGATTGTTGACGACTATCTAACGTTGGTATAAGTGGGGTGGTGGGATATGTGGGGGGGGGGGAAGTGGGGGCGGGTGGGGGGGGAGTGTAGGAGGAAGGGGTTGTGGTGTAGGGGGTTCGCGTTGAATTTGAACGTGGAAACAGGAGGGGGGGGGATGCGGGCGAGGTTAGGGGGTAGGTGGGGGAGTGGCGCGCAGTGTAGGGGGGAGGGGGGGGTGGGGGAACGATCGAGGGGGCTCTTTTCAAGCCAAACCGGGCTGCTGCCCTCGAGGGAAAACGGAAAAGCAAAGCTTATCCGACGTACTCGGGACGTTCGGGAACTTCATCGAAGAAGTGAACTTGTAGGAAATATCGGATGTGAGCATGTGGGTCTTGCTTTATCGTAATTCACAAAAATTGCGCGCTTTGTTTTGCACAAGAGTAAGCAGACCATGCTTGTTCACAAGTTTTTCGCGGTAATTTCGGGAACAACGATCGCATCCTCGTAACCCTCGGTGGGTGCTTCGAGCAATTGCGCCATAGTACGATTATCGTCCATCGTAACTATGGGAGGATTGAAAGTTTCTTGATTGTTATTTGGTTTCTCAAGATTTGGTGATTCAACAGAAGTTTGTCGGACTTGTTGTTGTCGACGTTTACGGGCTTGAGAACGAGTGCGCATGCACAAAACAGAAATATAACACAAAAATTTACACTATTTTTTTTTGGTTTTTCAATGATTTATTCACAATTGATTTTAACGGACAATGAGATAAGACAACTTCAACCAAATAATCTACTTACTTCACGGTAGCTCTCAAAAAGATAAACGCACAAGCGAGCGGAGGAGTAGGAATAGCGCGAAGCTTATTTCTCCTTTCGGGTCGTAGTTCCTCGGAACAACCCTCCTTATACCCACTTTATAGTTTGTTTAACTTTTCAAGGTGAGCCGTACGTCGTAAGAGACACAAATGGCAAGTTTTTAAATCTTTTGTTCGAGTTGGGAACCAACAAGTTCACCGGAAGTTATTATGATAATATCTCAATTGAGAATATTATATTTTGGTATTTTTACCAATTTGTGAATTTTATTTCTTTTTATGGACAATGTTTTTATATTTTTGGTTTTTCTTTTGTTTTTATATGATAATTATACTAATAAAAGAAAATAAAAAATATTTTTGTACTTTTTATATTTTTATAGAAGAAAATATTCACAGATTCAAACACAAATTGTCAAACGTAACGATAATCGTTTTCAGCCTCCCCGGCAGCGGCGCCAAAAATTGATTCGGTTGAAACCACACCTTTAATACATATAATATAAATATAAATACTTATAAATATATATATATAAGGATAATCTCGAAACTGATCAATAAAATCAAAGTAGTAGACCGGTAAAATATATATGTGTCCGGAAGTATGAGTTCCCGGGTCGTTATGTCCCAACGAGGCTTGAATGGAAAATCGAATGACGGATTGATGATTGATGTTTGAATAGGACAAGGTTATGATGGGTTTTCTATTTCTACCAATTAAATATACAAAAACGATTAAATAAAACCTAAAAACGAAAGCTAAATAACTTAAACCCTAAAACGGGCACGAAAAACGAGGGCAAAAACTAAATTTTGACAAAATTAAACCTAGAACAATTTAAAAGCTAAAATAGATTCGAGATGACAAAATAAACAAAGTTTAAAAAAAACTAGACTAAAAACGGAGGTCGTTTGACCCAAAAACGAGTCAAGACAAGAACGGGAACGAATCCCGTTCTTTAAAAAGTAAATTTTTGAAAAATTAATCCTACAGAAACTTTTATATTTTTCCTACAAAATATATGAAAAAAGAAAATTTTAGAAAAAAGATTTATATTTTTCTGATTAATATTTTATTTTTTATGAATTTTTTAAGTTTAAAAAGAAAATAAATTATAAAAAATACTAAAAGTTTATAAAAAAATCTAAAAAATTTACACAAAATAGCTAAGGTGACAAGGGTCCTAGGAAAAATAAGCTAGGTCGCACAGCTTATCAAATAAGCTGTCAAATAAGCCCCAACAGCTTATAAGCTTAATGGGGCAAAACACCCTTAAATACCAAAGCGCCCAAGGGTCTAACAGAAAAGACCCAAGGGCGCAGCGGTAGTGTGTGTTGAGTTATAAGGGGTTGAGGGCTTTGAGGTCCCGGGTTCGAGTCTTGCTCACCCGGGGCCTTGGCCTTCCCCTTTTATTTTTTTTTCAAAATCTTTCTTTACAAACTTGTTAAGCTCAAAAAGATAAGCACTTTATATAACTGAGACTTTTGACAAAAGCTTATAAATAAGCTGGAACAAGGGCTTTAATTCGACAGTCTTAACTTTTTAACTAATCCTTAAACTGTTAATAAGCAAATAAGTTCAAATAAGCTTTAACTAAACTAAATAAGCTAAAAATGGCTTAAGGCCAACATAATAAACAAGCATAAACAAAATGAGCACAAAATAAGCAACAGAAAAGCAAAATTAAGCAAATAAGCTCTTAAGCCAAATCTGACTGAAAAACAGTCTGAGGTGGCTATTTTGAGCTTAAAAATAAGCCACCAAACAGATTGATAAGGCAAAAAGGGCTTTTCCACTAAAAAGCCCAACCTAATAGCTACTAGAAACAAGAAAATTTAATCATTTTGAATCACAAATGAGCTATGAAAAGCTTATTGAAAAAGCTAGTGACAGACAGGTTGCTTGATTGCATAAAAGGCACACTTGGCTTTTTCTTATTGATTTTTGACACAAATAAGCCAAAGCAAATTGATGGTAACTTATCTCAGGCCAAGTTACAAGTCCAATAGGCAACTAGGAACAATTTTAAGCAAAATAGGATAACAAAATAAGCCAGAAGAAGCCAATTAGCCTTTTTGGCTGAAAATGCATTCAAAATGGCCAAACAGCCACTTTATGGCTCAAGTTAAGCCAATTAAAGTGGAAATGAGGGGCTGAGCTTCTTAGGGCTTGAAAACTAACTTATTGGCTTTCAAAAAAAACTCAATAGCTTATACTGAAGATAACAAATAAGCTAGACAAAGTGGCTTAAAAAGGACACCCTAACACCAGGGCAAATGACTAGACTAAACAACCTATGGGGACTTCTAGAGGCTTATTTTTAAGCAAGTCTAATAAGTCAAAAATACAAAATGAGTTTAAACAGATGGCCTTAATACAACAAAGATCTTACAAACTAAAAATTACAAACTAAATCATTCTTTAGCTCCCCTAAATTAACTAATAAAGTTAATTTTATCTTCTTCTTTTTTTACTAAGTCTCAAGACATTGTGACAGATTATGATTTTGATCAAAGAGAAAATGAACTCCTATCCTACTCCTATCTTACTGCATTACACACTAAATGAAGGCAAAAACAAAACTTTAAAAGGCTTTTAACCAAAGATTAATTACAATTTATAATGAAATGATTTAAGAACACATATTTGAACAATGTTCAAGGGAAGCTTAAATATAGATTTTTAAACTTTAACAACTCTTTAAAACAGATTCTATGAACTCAAAGTTACTAAATGAAACTACCCTAATGACTTCAACCCATGTTAACACCATACTGACCCATTTTCAGCTTAGTGCCAAACACCCCTTAAATTCTTTAAAAATCCAAATTAAAATCACACATACTCATTTATGCTTAGGAATAGATAAAACTGATTAAGGTTATTACATAAACAAAATCTATAAAGAAATAAGCACTTTAATAAGGAAATAAGCAAATGGGCAATATTAACTATAATAGGCAGTTTTAATCAAAGACTTTGATTTAGCTAAACATGATAATTTCTAGCATAATCTTAAGACATTATGCTGACATTAAACTTAAATAAGCATGAGGAAGCTATAAAAACATCAATAAGCTAAAAATAAGCAAACGTAAGCTATGCTACAGTAATTTTATACAAAAAATGTGAATTAAGAACTTACAAGTTCTCAAGGCTTTCCTGACAGAATGTAGGCACCAATTTCAAACCTCCTAATGTCTCCCAAGAGACTCTAAACCACAGCCATCCATTATTTACTGTGCTCCTTGCTTGTATTTGACCGATTATTATTTTTGTGGTGATTTTTTTAGATTTTTATAACAATAAAGACAAGAACAATTAAAAATAGAACTTTGAACTTGAAACTTCACTTATATTAATAACTTAAGAGATTACAATACTTAAAACACTGAAATTGGCTTAATGAAAATTCGTACAATGTAAAAAGCTGAAAAAATAAAACTGAAAAAGAGATAGTATAATAAAAGATGATCGATGCCCTAATGGCTTTACAAGCTATTTATACTAAAAAAAAACGAGCTAAGTCTAGGTCTTGGTCTTCTCCTTTTCTTGTGTGTGCTTCTCAAATAAAGGGACAATTAAACCTAACTACGAAAAAACAATAACGGGAAATTAAATTTTAACTAAAAACGCAAATCGGGAATCCTAAACGGGACCTAAAAACCCTAAATTAACAAAATTAAGTCCTACAATGATCTTTTTGGTTTTTATAAATCTTAATTAACTAAAAAGCTAAGGCAAAGAAAACTAGACCAAAAACGAAAGAGTTTTAAGCTAAAAATCACTAAAAATATAAACGAGATTCAATCCCGTTCTTTAAAAAAAACAAATTTTGCAATTTTAACCCTACAGAAGCAAATCTATTTTTCCTAGGTTCTAAATGTTAAAAGAAAATTTTCTAAAAAAGAATTATATTTTTTTGACTTTTTTATAATTTTTTATGAATTAAAAACGATTTTAATGAAAATTAAATATAAAAAATACTAAACTATTTATAAAAAAACTGGAAAAATTATGAAAAATAGCTTGAATGTTGAGGAATCTAGGAAAAATAAGCTCTTGAAAACAACTTATCATATAAGCTGTGAAATAAGCCAAAACAGCTTATTATACAAAAGAGCTCAAAATGTGTATAAGTAATAACTAAATGAATACTCTAACGGATGAGCTATTGTAGCACAATGGTTATGTGTGTTGGGTTAAAACACTTGGTTGATGGTGGGTTGAGGTCGTGGGTTCGAGCCTTGCTCACCCACGATTTCCCTTCTTCCCTTTTTTTTATTTTTCAAAACTTTTAAAAGCAAACTTTTAAAACAGCTAAATATGAATTCTTTTTGTGAAAACAACTTTTCTAAAAACTAGAAAATAAGCTGGAAATTAGCTTAAAAGCTTGACAAAACACTTAAAGGAAATTTAGCTTTTTATTATACTAATGCTAGCTAAAAACTTGAAATAAGCTAAAACTGAAAACTAAATAAGCTATCACTACCCTAGAACTAACCTAATAAGCAAATGTGAACCAGAAATAAGCTAAAAGAACAGTCCATAAGCTGAAATAATCCAATAAGCATTTTTACTTAAAACTGCTACCAAACAGTCTAAGAGCCAACATTGGGCTTATTTTTAACTAAGCAAATGGAACCTTATAGTAATAAGCTCTATATCCTCTAAAAGCCTAGCCTAAAAGCTACTGGAAACTATAATTAAAAGACATTTTAAACATCAATTAAGCACTGAAAAAGCATGAAGAAAAAGGCATACTTTACAAACTATTATTTTAAGTTTTGGTTTTTTTAAGTAAAGACAAAATAAGCTAACTATTGACCTATTAAGCTAATGAATAACTAAATATTAATCTAGTAAGCAAGTTTAAACAGACATTCAGCAAACACTACAAACTATAAGCTAAAAATCTCAAATAAGCTATTTGGTTCAAACTGATGACCAAACAGTCCTAAAGGCAATTTTAAGCTTATTTCCCTATAACCTAGTGGATCCTTATGCCTTATTGAACTATACAAGCCCTACCCTATATGCTTCTTAAAGCAACTTTTAAAAACTATTTTGAAAATCAAATGTTCTATCAAAAAGCTAATTGAATAAGCTAAAAATTCATTTTACTTCATTTTTGGATTTTTAAATAAAAGACAATGAACTACTTTAAGACTTAAAAACAAATAAGCTAATAAGCTACTTACTACAAAATAAGCTAAAACAGAACTAGAGTTTCCTAAAATCTACTTGTGCTATAAATTTTAAAAGCTAACTCCTAATCTAACTAACTTAATTTTTAGCTTGAAAATTATTTGACAGTTTATAACCAAAACTTAAGACTAAATGATGCACGCTCAGGAACTTGAATTCTACACTAATAAAACACCAAAACAAATACAAAATGACCAATAAAATTAGCTAGAACAAGTTTAAGCACAAAGAGCTTATGAATCTGAGCTTATGATCTAAGATTCATACAATTTGCACAAAAACCTATTAAAATCAAATTGAACCTAACAAAAACCTTAAAAACTAATCTTATAAACTTCAATAATAGATTTAAATTCAATTTAAAGAACCAAATGGCTCTTGACAGTACTAACTCGAGTTAGTACTGCCTTGAGCCAAACACCCCTTTAAATTGCTTAAATCCATTTAAAGCTTATGAAAATAAGATTTAAGGCACAAACTACAAATACGAGATATTTATTAGCTTATTGAGGTCCTAATGAGTATATTTCAACAATCAAATAAGATGCAACAATAAGCTAACAAGTTATGCTAATATTTTTAGTTTTTATGACTATTTTATATCAAAAGCTATTAAAATAAAATTTAAACTACAAACTAAGTACAATAAGCATTAAACAATAGTGATAAGCAACATTAAGCTAATAACATCTGTAATAAGCTAATATTAAGCAGTAGAATAAGCAGACAAACAATAAGCATATAAAGTAAGCTTAAAAGAGAGAAATAAAATGTATCTTAATCCCTTTGCACAAAACAGGGATAATAAGGCTCTAAGAGCTAATCAACAAGCTCTAGCTTGTTATAAACAAGCCAGTAAGTCCATAAGCCCATCCACAATTGGCTTATCATCCATATTTAAAAGCTTTGGTAATTTGGGGAGGAATTAAGTGATTAACAAAGCTCAGTTAAGCTTTTAAAAGCTTAGCTGAGTACAATTAACTAAAATAGTAAGAGTAGCTTAAAAGGAGTTTAAAAAGAGCTTATGATAAACATGATTGCTATATAATGAAACAGAATTTAAAGAACAGTTTAATATAAAAACATAATTTTATTAAATTCAAAGGAGATTACACTGCTTTAAAAGGAAATTACATTGAGAAAACAATTATAAGCTAAAAATGAGCTACTAGACTGAAATAAGCTACTCCTACCCTAAATCTAATCCTACTCCTCGCTCCCTTTGTGAGTGAGGGTGCCCCTTTATTTATAGGTTTGAGAAGAAGCTTCTTGGTCTCAAACGCTCCTCTTGATCTTTTAATTTCATGCGTCCATTTCTTGCAATCATTGGATCCTCATTCTAGGTCGTTTGATCATTAAATGAGCACACAGATTGCAGTGTGGCAATCCGTGTGTTAGAGGCTTTGTGCTTCTTTAACAAAGGATTTAGTGTAATTTTTCATTCCTTGTGTGTTTCTTAAGGATCCCGCGTGTCATTCCCTTGTCAATTCTAGCCAATGAGAGAGCTTTGATGACGATTTTTGATGCTGACTCATTAACTTGTACTCGAACTTGTCCACATAGTTAATTGAGATTTACCCTTTGTTTTAGAGAGGGTAATTAGCTGAGAACGACGATGAACAGTAAAAACGGAATTTCCCGCGCTCTGTCTCTTTTCTTTTTATAACTTATGGTTGACTCGGGAGTGTGGGGTGTTGACTTGGGCCCGGGTTTCATAATAAAGGATTGGGCCGGTTATACGGGCTTGGTGAAATTATTTTATTATAAAGGGATAACGACCGTTATCTCTTTAATAAAAAAGAGATAACGGTGTTAGGATTTAGGGACTATTTTTGTGAATTTGGTTTAACATTAAGGCTCATTTGGGTATTTTGAGGGTTTTGGTATTTTGTGGGTTGACCATTGTTGACCAAAGGTTGACTTTTGATGACCTTTTGCTAGAAAACTTCCGGCTCTTGTGCACTCTTTCCATTCCCGTGTCCGTGTTTGTCCGGTTTTGACCATTTTCTTGTGATTTTTGCATTATCCGTACCTACACATTCACAAACAACAAAATACACAAATACAAGCATATTTTTGCACATTTTGATCATTTAAAGGTCATTTTTGATATAGAAAAGATATGTGATTTCTCACATATCAAAATTCCCCAAACTAAGTGATTGTCGTGTCCTCACGCGATATTATATGCCCTAAAACCAAATACCTCAAAACTTTCCCAAACTAAATCTTTGGAAAGTAACAAAGACTTTTGTGGGGAGAGTTAAGAAGTCACAAGCTTTAAAACACCCTATTTTCCCATTTTTCAAAACTTTTTCCCTTTTTTTAGCAACTACCTAAATTATTTCGACTTTTGTTATTTCCATAACTGTTAGGGATCATAGAACAAGATGCATTTCGATCCGAGAATGCCCCAAAAAGGATAAATTCATCGTCCCCGACTTTTCACTTGCTCCAAACCAAGCTTAAAACGAAATCACCGCTAAATAACAGTAAAGATGCTAACACTGCTCATATTTGCAACTTGTGAACTTTTCACTCCCGATAATTATTATATCTTAGGTGAATGTGCTATTTTGAATTTCAACCATGGATCAACGTTTTGCAAAATTATATGTTTTCACGTTCCACTCGAGAATAATGAGTTTGAAAGCGAGATCATCCCATGTAGCGACTTTCGTCTCGGCACATCCCAACCTTGCGGCTAAGTGACAAGGCTTTTGACACCCCACAGAGACTAGTATCGAGACTCACGGACCTTAGGTTTCAAAAACTCTCAAGTTTCCCGTATATACATAGCTTATTTAAAAACTTAAAATGAAATAGTCAAAATTCAAAAGCATATTTGAATTTAACAAAAAGAGATCTATTTATTAATTTAAACTTAAACATAACATTTATGCAATTGTAACCCTCGACCTTTTAGAAGGCTGCAACATCGGTTGTGAGCCGGCAAGATGCAGCAAACTTTTATCAGTCTCGGATTTTTATTCTTACTATGTGCTTTCTTTAGAAGACTACCACATCGGTTGTGAGCCGGCAAGAGGTAGTAAACTTTTATCAGCCCACAGTTGATATTATTATTATTATTATATTTTTTATTATTTATTTTTTTTCATCATTTTTTTACTTTATATAGAGAAGACTTCTTTTTGAAAAATTCAAGTATAAGATTGAACTAAGACTAAAATTTTTGCTATATATTACATAAAAATTGTTGATTTAAGTTTAATCTCCAAAAACAGCACGTATTATTAATCCGGTTAGGAGCTTAAGGGAGAAAAAGCCACAAATTACATACATGAGCTCTTAAGATTTCCAAATAATCCTTGTTTAGCATCCCACTCATACTTAACTCTATCATTTTTCGTTCTTCGCGAATTTCCGCGAACGCTTAGCCTAAAAGTTAAGGAACAAGCTAGAGCTCAACACGCTCGATCGGGTCAAAATTTATTCTTATTCTACCCAGTAGGAAAGTCAAAATTGTGACAAAACACTTATTTTATTTTTGAAATTTTTTAAATTTTTTCATATTTTTAAAATTTTTGTGGGAAAACGGGGTACGTGAGAACAACGGGCAAAGGTAGGTAAGATCATATCGAAGATATACTACCCCATACTAAAATTAAACATTGTCCTCAATGTTTCCTAGCCTAAGGCTTATAACCCCATACTAGAACTCAAAAAGTCGAATGCATAATCTAGGCATGAAGAAAGTATCACAAAAATCTTAAGCCGTTTATCAAGTATGCTACAAGATAAATGTTAGACGATAATAATCTTAGGATATCGGATTTCCCCAAACTAATGGCAAGCAAAGGCTAGGAAGCTCGAGTGGACCGGGACAAAACACCGAACACGAGAGTCTTCAGAAAATTTTGGGTTAATCCTGCAAACAATCACAAGCACAAACAACAAGAATCGGAAAAATACAAGCCTCCTCACATCTCAATAGAAATAAGAAAGAAGATAGAAGGATAAGCATGGGGTGCCTCCCACGAAGCGCTTTGTTTTTGGTAACCGAGTCACATAGCTTGACTTGATCCCCGAATTCATTCGTCCTTGGGGATGAAACAAGTGGAAGAGCAAAATTCCATGAAACATTTAACTACTACCGGCTCTTGAAAAGAAAAATGAAAAGCGAAGATGCCGGGGTCAAAAATGGTGTCCTCATTCTCGGTGGAGGAAAGTAAAGGAGAAACCTCAGGGTAAGTGAGATACGGGAGAAAAGTCTGAATGACAAATGTGAAGGAATCGTCAACTTCAACATTAATCTCACCTCCCCCTGGGTCAAAACATTCGTCTTCATTAAGCTCATAAAAATTGTTTATCACGGGCACATCTGGTTCCATGTCGAAGGTTAAACGCTCATATTCGGGAATAGGATCATCGTTAAGCAAGTTGTCAATAATATCCTCTTCCGAGTCAAAATCACTTTCAATACCTGGTGGTATCGAATCATCTGGTCTGGAAAATATATCGATCTCTTCCCTATTAGAGTCACTGTCCTCGACGAGGGTAGTAGATGTGGGAAGAGACTCGATGATTGTATGAAATTTTTTTGGCGATCGGGAAGATGAATTTTCGTATAGTAACGACATTCGACTGATATAATCCTCGTGCTTTCTAACAAATCTTGGAGGAATCGTGATGACTCCACCAGCGAACTCATGGTGAAGAGGATCACTCTTGGGAGAAAAAGTTATCAAAGTATCATGGTCTGATTCATTCTTAATGTGTTGTGGTTCATGATCGAAAAATACATCGGAAGAGAGATTATGGGTGTTATCATCACTAAGCAAACTCTCAAGATATAATACGTCTCCCTCTGAGTCATAATAACCTTCCTCAATATACGTAGGAACTTCGATAGCTAGAAAAGCATCGATCTCATCATTGTCGCCTCCTGGGTCGAAACACTCAGCTTTATCAATTAGAGCATCGTACAAAATTCTTTTCCAATCATTCGTTTTACATTCCAAATCAAATAAATCATCATTCTCTTCGAAAGGTGGATCATCGATGAATCCCTCGAGAATGGAAGCAACGCTTTTCATAGGAGTAGACGGATCATGGTGAAGTAGAATCTCAATGTCGTCTCCTGGAGCGAGACACTCATCCTTATTAGAATCAGAAAGAGGTGTGACTAGGAAAGTCGACTCATCAAGGTTGGAATCATAAGAATCCTTGCACTCGATGTCCTCTAACACTTCATCAAAAAGAGGGTTTATGTCACTAGAGTTGAAATTGACATCAAATTTGAAAAGAGGGTTAGAGAAAGTCACGGAATCATCACGTGGAACGTTAATGGAAGAGAAATCATCACACAAAGGTAAAACGTTCTTACTATCACTCCTGGATGTATCCTCAGATTCTCTTGGGATTGGGACAATTTCCTCAGCACTAAAAGTACTAAGGTGCTCGTCCCCCATTATGAGAGAATCCTTGGGCTCAATAGACGGTAAGGTGGATGTGATTGCAAAAACCGAAGAAACTTGAGGTGTTTTGTTTGAATGAAAAATGCTCTCCTTGCAAATAACTTTAAAATTCTTCAACAAGTGTGATACAAGTTGGCGATAGCTGTCGACTTTGCGAGATCTCACTAATCATGCCTTTTCCTTTTTATCATTGTCATCTTCCGATGGAGGCAAGCAAACTAGAGTTGGTTCGTCGGAAACTTCTTTAGGATGAGTAATTGATCGATCTGCTAGCTCTAAAGTCATCCGAGTTGGTGTAAGTTCAGGTAAAGAAAGCTTTTTCCAAATAGAAAGGGGCATAAGATTTATGCTCAGGCCAAGATCGGCCAAGGCATGACATACATCCATTCTCGGGAAATCACATGGAATAAGAAACTTGCCGGGATCTCCAAGCTTTTCGGGAAGCTTTTTGAGGAGCATCGCCGAGCAATTCTCGTTCAACGATATCTTAGCTAACTCAAACAACTTTTCCTTATTCATGAGCAAACTCTTAATCGTAGGAGCAAATCTTGGCATCAAAAGTAAAGCATCCGCGAAACTTATGTCGAAGCGTAAATCGTAAATGATTTGGAACATCTTCTCCATGTGATTTGAAGATTTGTCACGGGATTTTTGATCATTACGTCGTGAAGGATATGGAATATTGCATGGTTTTGAAACAATCCACCTATCATGTTTTGCAAATTATTTTGAAAGGAAGTTTGTTGATTCATCATGACGGCTTGTTGAGATTTTATCATGTTTTGAATTTCATTCTTAAGGTCTCCTTTCAACGAGTTGATTTGATTTTGCATGTTTCTCATCATTTGATCGTTATTTCTCTTGTAACTCGAAAAATCATTTGAAAACTCTTGTTGAACTTGATTATTAGGCACTTGAAAAGGTTGGTTTTGAAATCCTTGGTTTTGAAAATTTGGAGCATGATTATTTTGAGCTTGAAAACCTTGATTACCATGAAAATTATTTCCCCGATTAAAATTATTCCCTTGACCTTGATTTTGATTAAACCTATTTTGACCATTGTTTTGCACCGGAGCAAAACCGGGTGGTGCCATTTGATTACTAACACGGTTCGGAGGGTTAACTTGATTGTAAGTACCCGTAGTCGCACAAACACTAGCTTGATTGTTATCGGTAGTCGGACAATTATACCAAGAATGGGCACCACCACAAGTAACGCAAGTTTCCTCAACCGCTTTAACCGGAGCGGGAGTGACAACTTTCTTAGAAACAATCTCGACTAAGGTCGAAAGTTGATCCGCAAGCTTATCAATTCTCTCATCCGTCTTACTAACATTTTCCCTAGAAGTCGTATTCATCCTAGAAGCATTTGGTTTGTTTCGTGAATAACGCACTTTTGATTTGTTTTCAATTATATTCAACGCCTCTCTAGTCGTCTTACTCAAAAGATTTCCACCCGCCGCGGCATTTAAGGAGTCTTGATCGTTGTCGTTTAAACCGTTATAGAAAGTATCTATCTGGGTTAACTCCGTAAATCCATGGTGGGGACAAGCTCTAAGCATTTCCTTAAATCGTTCCCACGCTTCACTAAAAGACTCATCGAATTTTTGGGTAAATCGAGAGATTTTATTCTTTAAGTGAGTCGTTTTCGAAGGAGGGAAATTTGATTCACGAATTTGGTAACGAGATCCTCCCAAGTTAAGATTGAATTAGGAGGTTCTTTCTCGTACCAAGCTTTAGCGCCCCCCTCGAGCGAGTATGGAAACATCATTAGCTTAATCACATCGTTTGGCACATTTCTAAATCGTAGAGTCGAGGTAATCCTTTTGAAACTATTAATATGAGCATGAGGATTTTCGTTCTATAAACCGTGAAACGGGTTTGCTTGAACCAATTGTAACAAATTCGAAAGTATCAGGAATCGGGCTCGATAGTTAATCTAATATTGTATATGTTTCGGGTTTAATCCCAAGCAAAACCCGAGCTCGGGTCCTAGTTAAATATCCCACGCGTCATTTAACGCAACGGGGTATATAAACTCATTTCTATTTAGAAAAGAGTTAGTTGTTAAAAAAATATATCTTTTTCCTTGTTTCCTAAACTCTTCTCACTCTCTCTCTCTCTGGCTTTCTCTCTCTACTAAAACAACTCATCTCTCTTTCCACCTTCTAGATAGAATTCGTGTATGATATATATGAAGTGAAGTGATTACGGGATCCTACAATTGGCATCAGAGCAAAGTGTGATCGTGATTTCATTTGTGCTAAAAAGATCAAATTCGTGCTTATTTTGTGCAAAATACCCCATGGCCAAAATTTAATTTTGGTTTTTTTTTATTTATTTTGTTGGTTGATCTGTTTTTTTCTTGTTATAAATGCTTAAGAGGGTTCATGTGTTGCTATTACAAGAGATTTACAAGCTCCTAGTTCGATTACAAAGCTTATAAGGTTCGGATTTATTTCGTGTTCCACTGAGGTATTTGCTTCATATTTGAAAGATTCACAAAGAAACAAGCGTTAGTGTGTGTTTAATCTTGTATACACACTTAGATTGCATGTAAAGCATTAGTTTTTGTGGCTAGAAAGCTTATTTGGGTTAATATTGCTCAATTCGTCCTTGTGTTCTTCGTGGAGAGTTGGTTATAATATTGTTTTTCTAGCTGGCGGTTTGATAGGAAAGGGGACAAGATCCACTTTTTAAGGAAAAAGCTAGGAGGCGGTTTGACTGGTCAAAGGCGAGTTGATTATTTTAATCAAATAATAGCCGGCGGTTTGCCATATTTTACACGGCTTATTGAGAAAAAAAAAATAGCGTCCGAGTTTGCTTTTTTAAAAGGCCGGCGAGTTTTAAGTAAAAATTAAGGCAAGGCGATTTTGGTCAAAGCACAGCGGTTTGAATAAAAATATAGGCAGTCGAGTTATCAAAAACATGACGTTTGCATTAAAATAAAACGCGGTGGGTTTGCTAATTTTGGCAGCGTTTGAGTATAATATTAAGCGACGGTTTGAGTATTTTATTCCACGGTGGTTTGAACTTTTTTTTACACCGGCTGTTTTGAAACTCTAAACATGACCGGTTTGATACGTATCCTGACGACACCCTTTTTAGCGACACTTTTTTTTACGGAAAAAGTTGAGTAATATGTAATTTTTTATATGCCTTTCACTTATTTTTACATCAAATTCAAATTTGTAATAGGGTAAAAAAAATTTCGGTCGACATCTTTTTAGCGACACTTTTGGTAGAAAAATAAGTAAAATATAATTTTTCTATAGCCATTTTTTAAGCTTACATTTTTACACCAAATTTAGATTTTGGTAATAAGGTAATTTTTTTTTCTTTCATAATCCAATTGCGCCGAATTCCAAACAAATCATAAAACCATAAACCAAATCCAAAACCATTAACAAGGACTTAAACTGCATTAATCATACAACAAACAAACCTCAACAACAACAATTAGTACATTCACGATTTTCTTATTGATTTTGTAAAATCCCGTTTTATCTTTTAAATCGTTTTAATAATCATACAGACGTGTAAAATCCCGTGAACGTTATTGCATTACATAACCACAACTTCAATCACATCACATCCACTTAAGATCCAACAACTTTCACACTTCATAATTCACGTTAAAATGGAACAAAGAAACTTTATCTACGGGTTCAGATTTAAGGAACCAGAGTGATACTGAAGACCGCAGATGCAAGCAAAGAATTTAAAAGAAAACTCCTGAACAAAATTAATGCACTAAGACAACAAGTCAACACTCTCGAGCATCTAACCACCCCTCAATGTAACAACGAGATTAAGAAGCTTTTCACCGGACTCTTTGATGCGAATGAAGGACTTTTTAGTCCTGTTGCTATCTCTGAAACATGCATAATTTGGAAATGCTATACAGCAATGAAACACTTCACGAGAAGGATTCCAAATTCATAATTACATGCGATCAATGGGGGGGCAGTTTGAACATTTTCAAACATTTCAAGAGATGTTCGAGCTTTCCAAGTATAATACAAATGCTCGGGAAATATTACAAGATTTCAATGCATACACTACCATGGAAGCTCAAACCTTCAAGGAAACAATAATTCAAAACATGGACTCCATTGCACAATGTATGGTTGAAAGAGCAAGTCATGAGCAAGAGCTTAAGATGACGTTGAAAAGGTTGAATGAAAGTCAGGTACAGATTCAAGAGTGCACGGTTCAAAAGGTTCAATCATCGGTTACAAGTTCAGGAGATGAAACAAGCAGTGGGATTGTATCAGAAGAAGAGATGATAAGAAGGAATTGGAAGCACATTACGGTTTCATGGCAAAAAATTCAAGAGTCTTCCTGGCAAAATAAGTTCTAATTGATACTTCATTGGAACAGGTACAAAACAATGATGAAAATAATGTGTTTGCCAATAAAAGACAACATTCTGAGAAAAATTCTGTAGAATGTACTGATGAGCGTGCTGCGCTTGCTAATTTAATTGCAAATTTAACTCTTGATACTGAGGAAAACAAAATGATTTTAAAGCAATTAAAGAAAGCAAACGCATCATTGACTCAAGAACTGAAGGAGTGCAGAACTAACCTTGATGAGACTGGTAGGGCTCTGGGGGAGGCTACTAGTTGTCGGGATAGTTGTCTGATTGCACTTCAGAACAAACAGAATGAGTTTGAGAAGTACAAAGCCTTAAATGACCGGACGATTGATTATGAGATTCTTCAAACAAAGTTTAAATGAAACTCCTAGGACTATTAGCTAAAAGACACTGAATATTAAAGAGGTTGTTGAAAACTAAAGCCTATGAAATTTCAGTTCTCAATCAGAAACACGATGAATTAGTCAAAAAGAGTCTTTTAACAAAGTCACAACTGGAAGGTTATCTCAAAGAGAACACAAAGGTCATTTCGGATTTAAAGGTTAAGGAAGATAAAGATATTGACAAAATGAATGAAAAAGACAAACATTTTAAAGTTTTTTAATGAAATTGTTTATACTCTAATCAGTTAATTCAACCATTCATATATTAGCACCCAAATGCGCGACATATAATGGTAGACTAACCTTTGCCAATCCTAGGTACCTCAAGAAAGCTCAATCTGATAAACCCTGTTTGTATGAGAATTCCCATTTGATACTTCTAATCCTGCAAACAGATTTGCCCCTGAAAGGGAAGAGACCATGACTCTTGATAACGAATGTAGATCAAAATTGAATAAAGACATAGTGAAACCATATGATTACACAAAACAAAATAGTCTTTAGACATTTTAAGCACCCTTACTGGAAGTATCTATTATCAGTTGGAACCACGAAAATAAGTTAGAAGTAACAATGTGGAGAAAACCGTTTGTTAGAAAACAAGACCAAACATGCTAAAAACATTCCTTTCTACCCGTTTTGAACATTCATTAGTAAAAGAAGACAAGTTTAATACGACATGACATTTAACATCAATCAATTTGAGAGAAATTGATGATCAAACTTTGCTTAAACATACTATAGCTGTTTTCGCGGTGCCAAACTGCTCATGATATGAACTTTAGAATAAAAACCTTATTAATGCCCTCTTTCCATAAAATCACAAAATGATAGCTTTCGTTTTGAACATGAACTTAAAACGGAAATGCATGAAGATTTTGAGTACGTTAAATCCCTTGAAAAAGAGATTGACGAACTTGAATCTGAGAAGGCTGATTTTTCAAACATATATGATCTACTTCTCAAGAGTGTGTGTCTAAAGATGTTATATGTTCATATCTGCATTCTCTGTCTGATTTAAATGCTCATACTGAATTACAATGCTTGTATCTTCATAAAGTCAAAGAATGTGAATGTCTTGCAATAAAGCTTTCGAAACAAACTGAATCTGTTAACAAAGAAGTTCATAATAATTTGTTAAAAAGTTTTTCTAAACTTGAAAAACACTCGATTTCTCTTGAACTTGCTTTACAACAATGTAAAGAACACATGAAAAACAACTCAGTTTGCAAAGAAAACGGATCAAATGTATTTCGAAAAGAACGTGAACAATATCATGAAATACAGGATTTGAAAGCTCAAATGCAAGACAAGAACATAGCAATAAGTGAGTTGAAGAAACTCATCGAGAACTGCAAGGGAAATCATGGAAACTCCAGTTTTTGATAAACCAACTGTTGTTCCGATCAACCCAATGCATCAACGTATTCAAAACCATCAGTTTTAGGAAAACCGACTCCTTTTTCAAATTCTCCTGAAATGAGAAGTTTTCAAACGAAACAGTCGGTTAATAAAACTAATGTGTCGGATGGTTTATTTAAACAAGTCACTCAACAGAATTTGCCTCAGATTAGAAAACAAGCAGTTCGAAACACCAATGTGATTGCACCTGGCCCCTCTAGGAATAACCCAAAGCATGTGTCATTTCAGTCACCTAAAGAATTTGTAGGCTCAAATGACATGTTCAAACTACTACCCAGATAAAGCTAAGAAAAGTTGCCAACTTCATGAAAGACAAAGATGTGAATGGAAAACCTAGTATGATTGATCCTGCTAGATTACCCAACACTGCTATGGTTGCAAACCAAAACCTAGGAATTGGCACGCATCAATGGGTAGATCGGGTTTCAAACAAAGATGTTCACTTAGGAGAACATAGGAAACAAAAGCCTTCTTGAAGTTCATGACTCAATGTCCCTACATGCCCAATAGTGGTCGTTTGGATTTTAACGAAATCAATTATGGCCCGTTAAGTGCTCTAGTATTTATTAGGACCCGTTATTATACTAGTAACCTATGTGAGCTCATTTTAACACGCATCAAGGTCGTGTTCATCCATGCAACCATTTATTAACGTCGCATGTACGTTCCCAAGTCTTAGTATCGCGTTTACAACAAGTGTTTACGTGTAGTTTCGTTTGTTTCGAGTGTGAGAGTTTGTATCCACTTGGTTTCCTTACTTGATGTTAAATGAACCCGCCTAGTTATATTTGATCTTTTATACACATTTTACTATGTCCTAGCACCACACAAGTATTATAGGAGTACGTATAAGTGCGTTATCACGCACAGGTTCACGTTAGTGAGTTTATTTACATGCTAACGTGACACACGACTAGCAAAACAAAGAAAGAAATGTATGATATGAATACGTATAAGAGTTGTACGTGACTTACAATGAGTCCTAGTGGCGTGGTCGTGTATTGGAACGAGTAGAGTGTCAACCCAACCGCTCACACGATCGTAATGACCCAACCCAAGCTTCTAAGCTTATTCGAATACCCAACCTTAGCTTGTAAATCTTCTTGTGACCTTGTGTGATAACCTAGTGGTGTTTGTGAGTTCGAATGTGATCAATGAAGGGGTTTGTTTTTGGTTTGAGACTCGAACACAAGAAACAATTATGTGTGTAATTGTTTTAGCTTAGAGAGAGGATATAAGAGTTTGGAAATGTGTTAAGTGAGCTAGTGAATGTTATTTATAGGATAAGAAGCTAGTTAACTCTCTTGGTTTCACAAACAACCCAAACCGAACCAAATTTGTGCCCTAGGAGGTGGTTTTTGAAGTTTTCTAGTTACTACACCTTGTTTTGTTAAACCACACAAATACAATCTTTAATTACTTGCATGATGTACAAGATTTACCTAAGATCATACAAATCTTACGGATTTGTGTGTGTTTGTTGCTTAGCCGTGTCCTAAGGGGCAAAAGAAGGGTTCATTGGTTATTATCCAATGTGTAATAGATTTGTGGAGACATTAAGGACACATCTTAATTAACTAGGAGATGTACAAGTACTTAGGAGATCAAAAGAAAGATTTCTAGTTGGTTTATGTGTGCATATGTGTATAACCGGCCCCCTTGTGGTTTATATACACAAAATTGATTTATTTTTGTGTTAAGGTAGTAAAAGTGGGTATTGGTTTGAGTCTAGGTAAGTCTAGGTATTTTCGGGGTATGTCCAAATGTATTTTATTGTGAAACGTAGACCTTTTACGTGACCAATAAAAATAAAATACGCAAAGTACATAATTATCTTCTTAATAATAATTTGCTACTTGGTTGATGCAACCCTTAATTTATTTGACGACCGTTTACATTAATTGATTATTTCTAGTCTACGCAATTAAACTTAAAAGTAATTATTAAAAGTAAACGCGTATCGGACTAAAATAAATAGTGACGGATAATAAATGTCGTACAATGACATGAAAATGAGAAATGTTACATATTATTTAAAATAAGGGGAGAAAATGTATTTAAAATATGATCTATTTGACTCAATGTGCTGAAAAGGAAGAAAAGGTTTTATGGTTCGATCTTACACCCAACAACATCTTAATTTCACGACGATTCTGAAGTAATAAGGTGGTTAGGTTAGGAATCAATCCTATGATCTAACCAGAACTGGAGGATCTACCCAATGATATTCCAAAGTTAGAAATAGCAGTCCTTAGGTATGATTGGAGATGAATGTATATGGGAATAATGCCGACTAAGATTGAGCGAACACTGGAACAAACATGAAGTTCGTTCATTATGTATTTAAGTCTCGGTCAATCAATTAATTAACGTTGTAATAGGAAAGTATCAGGAATCGGGCTCGATAGTTAATCTAATAGTGTATATGTTTAGGGTTTAATCCCAAGCAAAAACCCGAGCCCGAGTCCTAGTCAAATATCCTACACATTTACTTAAACGTGACGGGGTATATGTATATATCTTTTCCTCTTGGAAAAAGATCTAACTCTCTCTTTTCTAATAATATCTTTTCTTTTCTCTCTAGCTCTCTCTTGTTTCTCTCTCTAGAAATCAGCTCTCTTTATCTTTTCTTGATCTAGATCCGTGTATGATATAAAGTGTATATGTTAAAGGGATCCTACAATTGGTATCAGAGCTTTCCAAGTATAATACAAATGCTCGGGAAATATTACATTATTTTAATGCATACACTACCATGAAAGCTCAAACCTTCAAGGAAACAATAATTAAAAACATGGACTCCATTGCACAATGTATGGTTGAAAGAGCAAGTCATGAGCAAGAGCGTAAGATGACGTTAAAAAGGTTGAATGAAAGTTAGGTACAGATTCTAGAGTGCACGGTTCAAAAGGTTCAATCATCGATTACAAGTTCAGGAGATGAAACAAGCAGTGGGATTGTATCAGAAGAAGAGATTATCTACTTCTATTAATTTTCACCTACTTAATCTAATTGAACTATAAAAGTGCTAGCTTATTAGTAGGAAATAAGCACTTACT
>BQNB010027804.1:7094-54679 GCA_026074375.1 Tanacetum coccineum
GTTTATTTTATGTTGATTTATATTTTTTACAACTTTAACCTTAATTAACTATAAACTTGATACGTTAAAACTATATACTTTCGGAGAGTGTGTTGTCTCTTTACATGCGAGAATGATGATGTTAATATGGTGTTGCGGAAAAGCTACAGGAAACCCAAACGAACACATACATTTAAAGTGTTGTAAGCGGGTAGAAAATTACGTAAAGAGTTGAGTTAATAAATTTTCTATTACCGCCGCTATGCGCGGGTAACCAACTAGTAATCACAAGGACTAGATGTAAGACTTGGTCCTGGACTAGTGGACTTTATAAAAGACTGGACTAGACTACCAGCTTAAAACTTCAGCCCATAAACATTCGTTTCTAAAAATACGTGCGGGCTATCATAAAGATACGACTAACATATTATAGTTTCCTTTAATTACATACCTTTGAACAAGGCCGGTCCTAAGCTTTTGGTTGCACTGGGCGAGATAATAGAATAATGCCCTTCGTAAATGTTGACGACACAATATGTTTAATAGGTTTGGGCTATAAACAAACATCTCGCGGTAACTTAAAAATCTTTAGACAACTGTATTTAGTTCAATTTACTTTGTCGTAAGGTTCAACCGTATTGTAACACAAAAAGTTAGCCAAAAGAGCAGAAACCATGGCTAAAAAAAAGTTAGCCAAAAAATTCGACTAGATTAAAGCCTGATTTGAAATTTATACACACTGTCCCAAAATAAATATTTACTTTAAATAACACGAAGTTTTTGTATTTTTCGGTAAGTGCACTCTCAACTAATCAAATATCATTAATACACAATAAAACCTTTTTTAATTGATTGAAACACAAAGGTCATTTTCTATGGTTTTTCGGTTAGCTTTATATAGAAGTATTTAATACGGTAAGTGTATACGATTAAATTACTACAATATAACATTAGTTTTAAGGGTTAATTGCCTAAAATGTATTATACTTGACACTTTTTGTCATTGTGTGTAGAGTACTATTTTTTTGCCATTGTGACACCAAACTTATGAATTCGTGCTATTATGTGTATTTTGTGGCTATTTTTGCATGTAAAATGACCATTTTACCCTTAGAAATTTAAAAAAAGTAAGGGTAGAATGGTCACAAAATACACACAATAGCACGATTTCAAAAGTTTGGTGTCACAATGACAAAAAAATAATACTCTACACACAATGACAAAAAGTGTCGAGTATAACATATTTTTAGGCAATTAACCCTAGTTTTAATGCCCGTACACGCACGGGGTTTAAACATTATGTTTTTTTTAAATATATGTATATTTTTATTTATTTTTCTGTTTTATAAGTTATGTGATAAAGTATTATCGAAATCATATGAAGTGAATAGATTTGTTAAATCTTTTATATATTACGTAGTATATGAACTTGAGGATTAATACCTTTAAAAAATCAAAAGTATTTGCCTAAAGCAATTAAAGGCATATAATCATATCTCTAGACATATGATAACCCAACTAAGATATTCGATCAAAACATTCAATGTGAAGGTTAATTTTTTCTTTTTCTAATGCATCTCTAGCTAGTTGTCATTTTTGGTTTTTGGTTTTTATTAGCTATGTTAAAACTTTGTTTCTTATAGATGTATATAAAAAAACTAGATATCACTGTAGTAGATAACAGTTATATGTTCCTCGATTGATCTACTAATATGTATGTGATTATAATGTTTCATGTATAGAATATAATAAAGAGGTAGGGCCACAACACCATCTCTAGTCTTTTACCTTAAGGTACAAAGACTGTTTTCAGAAGAAAAAAAAAAACATAAACATAAGAAAGTGCTTTGGTTCATACGTGAAGCAAAATAAAAAAACACTGAGTAAAGTGTGTAAAACTGTGTGTGCGGAGTATAAGTGTAAGCGCGTCTCAAATGCCATAAACTTTACAAAGTTTATAACATGCCACATAAGATTTTAATAAACTACTCACTCATTAAAACTCATTTATCGGCACAAAGGGAATTATAACAAAGGACAAGCATTTACTTTACTTTGATAATAGTTTACACAAGTCTTAAATAGGGTGTAAGGTAACTATGGATATTTACTTGTAATGTTTTAGAAATTGAATATGATTATCTATGAATTTATGAATTTAGTCACTAACGTTTATTGTTTTTAACTTCATTACTAGACCTTATATATTTAGTCCTCTCTCGTTTTTCTGTCATTTTACTACAGCACATCTACGTAGATAGACGAAAACCTTAAGAGCAACTAACATTGTAGTTTGATATAATAGTTAACCATTGCACTTAGTTTCTCAAGCCCCGCCCCCCCCCCCATGAAAATCACTAACGATAACCATAAAATCTTCACATGGTTGACATAAAATGAAGTTCACCAAATCAGTATGGATTTTAGGTTTGTAATCGAGTTAAGCTGTGCTCGAGCTTGACAAGGCTTGTGCCTTGGCTTGATAGACTTGTCGAGCTTTAATAATTCAGGCTTGAGTCGACTCGTGTAAAGCTCAAGATCTGCTCGAAAAGCTTGAATTCATATATAAACATTATATTTGATAGTCAAACTCATCAATAAATTTAAGAAAATATGCGATGACTCGAGTGAAAAGAACTTATGCAAAACATTTGGGAGAATTAGGGTTTAAATGGTCCACCTACAAATATTTAATTTTTATACGAATATTCACGTTAATTTTAAGTTGTTTATATAAATATGTATGCTAAAAATATATATGTTCTAGAAAGCTCGAAAAGCTCAATAAAAGCTCGAGTTCGAACAATTAAAAACTCAAGCTCGGCTCATTATATGTTTCGAACTTGTTTATTGGGCTTTGTTTATTGGGCTTGTTTGCACCTTGGGAACAGTAAAAGTTTTCTTACAAGTACTAGGGGTGTTCACGGGTCGGTTCGGTTCGGTTAGTTGGAAGATTTAAACTATCCATCGTGGGGCGAGTAATTAATTTTACTATCTGAAACTGAACCGTACAAGCGGGGTAAAGGACAAGCGGGTACCCGAAGTGGGCGGTTACCCGCGGTTCGGGTGACGGTTAACCATTTTAGACCTTAATCTAGGTTAACCGTATAAATAATAACATGGTTGAGATCGTAAAATGTCAATTTAGTATAATTAAATGACATAGAATAGATAAAATTCATATAAAAGTTGTTTCGTTAAAATAATTGATTAATTGCACTCAATTTTCACACATAGATGTTTAGAAATGTTTATATTACAAAAAAAAAGTCATTATACAATAAAAGTAGTGCACTAGTATAATTATAACTTGTATAATTATTTGAATATTTAGTTAAAAACCTTCATGTATATTATGCACGGTTCGGTCCGGTTAACTGAGGATATCTAAAAATAAAAACTAAAACCGAACTATGATAAGCAGGGTTTTTTCAGTTTCGGTTTTTTTTGTTTCAATTTCTTTCGGTTTCGGATTGAATGGTTCGGCTCGTTTCTTTTGTTTCTCATATTATTTAAACACCCCTAACAAGTACCATGTGCTCTTTGACTCATGAGTTAGAATTTATATGGTTAGTTTGTGTAATCATTTTCAGAGACGGAGTCAAAATTTTGTATTAAAGGGGGCCGAAACTTTTTCGATAGTAACATACAATTTCTTGTTTTATAATAACATACAGTTACATGATTAAAGTTTGAATCGTTTAACATACGGGTTCAATGATATTTTTCGGTAATAACTATTAGTTAGATGATTAGTTGAGAAAATGAATGAAGGTTAGTGTATATGGTAGCGAAGATGGATCAATTATAATACAGACTAGTGTGTTTTTAATTTTTGCGAAAGATGTCTAGCTATACTTATAAGTATGGTTTATAAGTATTATGGACATAGGGACCCATAAAAAATACATTTTTATGGATCCATGTGTCTTTTTCTATGAGCGTTGTGTACTTTTTATGTACCTTTTGCATTCTTATCATGTGCCCCTGTGTCACAAGATAGAAAAATCCTACTTATAATACTTTAAGCATAAGCAAAGTTGATAAATTGTAACTGAAGGGGTCAAAGTAAAACTTTCTAATAAAGTACAACACCATAATAAAATAAGGACAAATTTTGTTTGGTTTTGCTGGTCATCTTCCTTGGGGGAACAAAAGACCTGAAACTCCATTGAATAACAATCTCAGCTTCTTTCTTTTCAACTCATTTTATTAAATTGCTTCTTATATTTCTTTCTACTCACTTAGATGTAAAGTGCTTTCCGATCTAATCCTATAGCAAGTCCTAATTTTTTCTGGGAACAACCTTTTCATAGGGTATGTCAGCCACAGTTGGGGGTGGCCGAGCACCCTCCAGCCCCTCACTAACTCCGGCCCTGATTTTCATACCTATGGTAATAAGTATTACAAAACTCTGGATCTTTCTATTCTTTCTTTTTTTCTTGCAAAACGATACCATCACTTTTCAAATCACCTAAATAAATTCTTAAACCTCATCATACCATTTCCAATTCTTTGTGTAACACCCCAACTTTTATAAGTTTCAATTATATACTTATATATTGTCATTAGAATATAAGAAAAGTCTTTTCGTTAAGTTTTATTAGAAATAAAGACTATTTGTGAAAAATAGTTAACAAAAAAGACTAACGGTGCAAAAGACTTGATGACAGGGACTAACGGTGCAAAGATAGCTTTTATGGCATAAAATTGTCTATGGTGCCCTTGGTTTAGTATACAATTAATGTCCTTTAATTGCTACAACAATCACACGTGTATATGTGTGTTCTCATACGTGGCCTTCTTAGAGGTTTTAGGAGGGAAACTTCATTCTCGTCCTATCTAGTCTCTAGAATTATTCCAGGGAGTTTGAAGGATCACCAAGAACATGTGTAGTTGATTATGGACAAGTCTTTCAAGCTTTATGATGTTAGAAATCCATTCCTCAATCAAGGTATGTATTAATTCTTATCAAAATTCATGGTTAATGGCTAAATTGGGGATTTGTATTTAATTGTGGTTCTTTAGAACCCTAACCTTGAATTAAGTTAAAACATGGGTTATATCAGAATAGTTAAGAATCAAGTGGTTAATTCATGATTAAAAGATTGGCAATTGATCATGAATTTATTAGAAGTTGTGAATATTGATGATTCATAAAAGGGTGTTTGGCTAGAGCTCAAATTAGCATCTAAATAAGCGAATTGGCTTAAGGCCTAAAGAATAATCATTTAGACATGTTAAACAAGATCAGATATAAGTTTGGTAAAGGTTGGGATAGCTTAGGATGATTTTTGGGTCGTTTCGGTTGTCGTTTCAATTTTGGGGACGAAATGTTTGCTGAATTCAATGACAACTTTGGAGGGTCGTAGAGATAAACCGTTTATAGGTTTGACATGAGGTCAGAACTAACTTTTTGCTCTTGGTCTACTTTCCAATGCAATTGGTTTCAATCTATGAATACAATTTTAAGTGGGTCAAATCTGCAATTTACAGCAGACTCTACCGAAAACGCAGATTTTGCATTTTCACAAAAGTTAGCAAAAAGGATGTAAATTATATGTATGGATGTTATAGCAAGTCTAATGACCATAGAACGATATGTTTTTGTGTTTAGGGGATCAGTTTACATGTTCAGTCGATTAAACGTGTTTAATATATATGTCTTGTCATACCCCAAGAAATATGCAAGTCAAAGTATTTCATGTGGGACCTTAGTGGTCTATATGCTAGTCTAGTATTAATGTTGACAAGTGTGGTCTTAATTCTGTATATGTGGGACCAATGTGGTCTTTTTTATATTATGTTGACTTTCCTGTGGTCATATTTTGCACTCATGTTGACCGTGTGGTTCATTATTAAGTATATGTTGGCCAATGTGGTCAACATATTTACTGTATTATTTTGATTGTCGTGGGCTATTTGATTCTTGTTTACCCGTGTGGTTCCTTAGTTGTATATGTTGGCAACCATGTGGTTATTATTTAATAGTATCTGAATTTAGTGGGCATATTTAGCTCATGTTTACCCGTGTGATCATTCTTAGTTTTTGTTGACAGTGTGGTTAAATAGTATGTATATGTTAACCCATGTGGTCATATTTAGTATCATGTTGACTTTCGTGGTCATATTTAGCATCATGTTAACCCGTGTGATCATACTTAGTATATGTTGACCCGTGTGGTCATATTATGTATATGTTGACCTATGTGGTCATATTTAGTATATGTTGACCCATGTGGTCATATTTAGTATCATGTTGACTTTCGTGGTCATATTTAGCATCATGTTGACCTGTGTGGTCATATTTAGTAATGTTGTACCGTTGTGGTACAAATTCTGTTTCTGTATGACTTTCGTGATCATATTCAGTATATGTTGACCCATTGTGTCATATTTAGTATTATGTTTGACCGTTGGGTCTTATTTAGTATTATGACGACCTGTTGTGTCATATTTAGTATCATGACGAACCGTTGGTTCATATTCAGTATATGTTGACCATTAGGTAATATTTTGTTTTATGGCGACCCGTTGGGTCATATTCAGCTCAGCCTTAATTTATATATGAATATTACGTGTGAACAATCCCGGACTCGGAACAGTTTATTAATAAACTTAGTCTCGGTCAATCATGTGTGGAATAATAGTGCTTTAAGCACATTAATCAGTCCCGAATGAGGATAAATGCTTTATGCATTCAGTCAGGCGCGCTCAGTCATTTATGCACTCAGCCAGTACGTGCTTTACGCACTCAGCCAGTATGTGCTTTACGTCTAGTTTTTTTAATAAATATAGTTTTGATATATTAATAAAACTTTTAGTAAAAAATATAGTTGTGAGTTGTTTGTGATATCTTAATAAAACTCTAAAAAAATTTAAAAACAGTTTCCCCGGCGACATGTCGCCGGGGAAACTTTTTTTAATTTTTGATATATTTGTGATATATTAATATAACTTTATAATCTTTAATAATACTTTCCCTCGGCGACATGTCGCCGGGGAAACATCTTTTTAATGTTTGTCCAAGTCATAACAAACGTAATTAACACTAATTGTCTTTTTTAAAATAAACAAATTAATCCCCAGCGACATGTCGCCGGGGAAAAGTAAGCGGGAAAATTTCCCGCCACGTTTTACGTAGAAATATTTGGTCAAATTTTAACGACCTTATCCCCGGCGACATGTCGCCGGGGAAAAGTTCAGAATACTTTGACTAAATTTTCTACGAGAATTGGTGCCACGTAGGATCTATTTTTGTCGTTTAGTGCATATTCCCCAGCGACATATGTCGCCGGGGAAAAGTCCGTCACCTGTTCTCATATTTCTTGTAGTGTAAGTTAGAACCGGTTAGACTTCAAATATATGCTTGCAGCCATGTATCAAAGTCTCCCAGGATGGACACAGGACTTATGCAAAAAACATCATGACGATGTTCAGCTCATATTTCAGTTTATGATTCAGTTTCTCTGTTATCTCACTAAGTCGCAATGACTTACCGTTCTCAGTTTCATGTTTTGCAGGTTTATAAGATGAGACCATGCTATGTGCTAGATGGGGCGTAATGGGTTAAAATCGTGTAGCTCATGGGTTAGGTAACGAGCTTCTCATTTCCATCATTTGTTATCAGTTTGGAATGCCCCAAAGCAAATAATTATCAGCAACAGGTTTTTATAATAAGTCATGTAATTTTTCATAGCTACGATTTTTAAGGGGTGTTTGGAATAAGCCCGATGTCATGCAAAAGTTACGCTTCCACTTATTTTATTAAAGTATACAGATTTCAGATATGTTATATATTATAAAAGGAATGAGTTTTCAGAAGCTCATGTTAAAAAAAATCTGGGCGTTTCAATTGGGGTAGCAGTTGGGAAGATTATCGACTGTGGTTACCGCTGATCTAGCTAGGCTGAGACTTGTTGTGATCGGCTAACAGGGACTGTTGCTAGTACCAAACCAGGTTTTCAACGACTAGTTTTTCGTCACTGTAGAGGTACAATTCTTATTTGCTTTCTAGGTTTTATGATTAAACAAAAGTGTCTCAGAGATGCTAATTAGAAGTTTCAAATTATACAACATATATACTAAAGTTCTTTTTGGTTTGTGATTCAAAAACCTGACTATACAGAGTTATAACCAAAATTTGAAAGAATATCTGACAATACTATTGTTAAAAGTGCATGTTGATTACCTGAAGCCATATCAATTTCTACCCACAAATGAAATACAATCAGTTAATTGGCACCACCAGATTTTTCGATTGGTGATTATAACCTGAGAAGTCTCCAAGTTGGGTACAGTAGCCATTACCACTCTAGCACAGAATAACACCGAAAGAGATTAAGATTGCTAATCATATCTCCCTAAAATCAAGTTCGCCCATCATACAGAGCTCATGTTTTGTACAATATCTTTCCAATATAACACTGTAGTTGACACAAAAACATACATTGATGCAGTAAATTTATGCAGATCCCATTTAGTTGTTATATTAAACACAAATACAATAGAAGCCTTTTGCTGATACTCAAAGTAAAAACAAATTTCAAACAGTACTGGAATATATTCTTACACTGGCCGGAACTCGAGACCACATACGATGAGGCCAGACATTGTTCCTTCATGACTCGTAAATTTCATATTCATAGATAGAGAGTCATCCTTAAATTCATGAGTTGAGTTAAATTTCCACAGTTGAATCTCCATCCATCCATCTTCCCTTTCTTTTGGAACCCGGGTAATATCATTTATATTCAATGGGCTTGGAGTTATAAAATAGAAAAACTCGGCATCGTTATTTTCTTGGTGGAGGACGTCTCGTACTTTTACTGGAAAATGAAGCCCCTCACATGTCTCTGAAAGCTTGAACACAATGTAACACACATATTCTGCATTCGGTGACAACATTTGACTTCTAATCGTGCATTTGAGATACAATACTTGTTGTGGCAAAAGCTCAATCACGTCTTGAAATCTGCATGTACAATATATAATATGATAACAAAATTCATAGAAATAAAGTAAAATTTGAAGACACAAAAAACCAAATCCAAGAAGTGAAACTATTGTCAACCATATATTTATACATCGTAATTTGGTATTTTAATGTAGAATAAAGAAGATTATGACCTAATATTACCAAACCTAGTTTTTCGTGAGACATTTCAAATGTTCGAATAAACATAGATGAGCACATTGTGCATGTACGATTAGAAAAAGTCTAATGGTTAAAGGAAACTGTAACAAAATTGGTTCAAAAAAGCAAACCTGGACTGGGCTGATGGTATTGAAGTAAAAAGATCCACATTAGAGAATTTGAATACAGCCGCCTTCGCCGAAAGCACAAGAAATTTCTTTCCGTTTACTTCGCCCAACCAGAACAACTCGTCATAGTTTCCACGTATCTTGAATATTTCTTCAAATTTAGTTGGCAATTGTTGCACCTGATCGACATTGAAGTTTGATTTCAAGACTTGTTGGACTTCCTTCAACTTTCTACTTTCTTCATGTTTCACCTGTGTACAAATCATGGTAAGTATGCAACATAGAACATGATTTTTTTCCGCCATGTATCCAACCCCTTTAATACAATATAAAAAAAAGAATATAAAAAGGGATCCAAGAATTATCTATAAACTCACTCTGTCTATGGCTCGGAATTCAACGCCTTCAAGAAAAATCGCACCATCTCCACAATAGTACGTTGAAAAGCTCTCTAGTAGAAACTCAAAAACTACATGTTCGTTCTGATTCAAGAAACGGTGCAACTCAATCATCATCCACTGCTCATCTCTCCATGTTGCGAAATATGCATGCAGACTTTCATGTCCCTTTCTATACTTTAGGTTAACATACATAGGTTTAGTTAAACAATTTCTTGAATCACAAAGTTTGAAGACTAAAAAGATCCCATAAACAACATTCGGAGATAAAAATTGAGCTCTTGTCTTGATTTCGATGATCATGTTGGAAATATCCAATATCTCCACTACTGCCTCAAACCTGTGAATATTATAAATATCCAAGCCATAATCAGTCATAGCCTTTATTCCCATACACTTCTACTCTTGATTTCGTCATTCTTTACCCAACAAACGACAAAAATCATTTTTCTTTAATAAGAGCTTAATTATATATTAAAACGTGCCGTATAGTAAAATATCTATTTAATAGACTTTAATTTCAAGATGTTAGCAAAGTTTATACCTCACGGTTATGAGAGCAGAGGACCAAAACAGGGGCATACCTCAACCACCTTATTAAAAGGTTATTAAATTAGTTCTCGGTCATATAGGGAGTATTATGTATTCTCTTGCACAACATTAGTCAGTAAGCTCATGAGATAAGGCCTGGATTTTAGTCATATAGTAAGTTTGGACTCGAATCATTTAGTGTAAAAGAGCAAAAGATGAAAGACTATTTCGGTTTGAGAGTGTGACAGATGGGGTGGTGGGTTTTCGCTTAAGGGTTTTGATGGGTTTTTGGAAGGGGATTTGAAAAGTGGGTAATTTGGCGGGGTGGTGGTAGTTATGGTGGTTACAGGGTTTATGAGGTTTAGGGTTTAAGGAAGTTGAAATGGGGATGAAGTTAGTTAATTTAGTTTAAAGAATCATTGTGTGTTTGGTTGTTTGTTAGAACCAATGTTTTGACAACCGGGTGTCTAATAGACCCGGTCGAGTCACCGGGTCACTCGGTTACCGGTTCGACCACCGGGTCAATCCGGTTTTCAAAAAAAATCAAAAAAAATAATATTTGTAATGATACAAAAAATGTATATATAAAAATCATGAATATACCTTACTTAAAACCATTTACTAACAAATATAACATGTAAAAAATAATATTACGTCGCAAATATATATAATTAACTTGCTTTATTTATAAAAAACATGAAAAAACCAAAACCCGGTCGGGTCTCGAGAACCGGGTTGACCCGGGTCACTTCAAACCCGGTGGGTCTAACCGGGTTTCTAAAATACAAAAACCGGCTTTATTTGACCCATTTTTTTTACCGGAACCGGTTGACCCGGACGGGTTAAACCGGGTTTCAAAACATTGGTTAGAACAAGGATTGGGTTTGACTGTTGTTGGTTTTATACATTTTGGGTGGCATTGTCTCTGACTTCTACATTTCTGGGTCAAAAGGTTTCAACTCGTGAAAGCTTTTATTAGCAATAAGCTCAAGTTAATCTAATTGAACTGAGCTGATAATGTAAGAAGAGTTACCTAAATACCTTTAAGATACTATGAATGAATATACAAAACCTCATAATATATAAATTTATCGAGAAAACCCTTTCATAAAAAAACCTCATAATATATGTGATTTAATTTGATGTATGTTTATTTATTTTTAGGTTCTAACTACAACTGATTCATCAAACACGTTTACTAAATAAAAACTCTGGCTCCTAGATTATAATATAAGCTCCAACTAATTTTGCCAAACATAATCTGAAAGACGCAACGCAAATCATTTATCTAAAAGACGCAAGGTTGCCGACATAAGGTTTGCACCTTTGTCTCTTCTGTTCTTTTTCTAAAATTGATACTTTTGAATTTGCTTCGGTTTGATGTCACTTTTTGTAAGACATGTTTTATAATCACAAAATAGATCTTTATAAATGTGAACTTTAAATATCTGCAAAAAAAAGTTAGTAAAATTGCAACACTGCTTGTTTATAGTTATGGGGTTGGTTACTGACTTACATGGCTCCAAAAACTGCGGTCTTACAAATATGAGGATATGTAGACGAGTTATATATGCACCGAATGTGAGATGTCCACATCTCTTGAACCATTATATGAGTTTAATTTAGCATAAAAACATTACAATAGAGAGGATTATCAACATTTAGGTAACGATGCGCAGTTGGCATTAACTACATTAAACCATATGTGATAGCTTGACATTAACATTAATGGAATAAGTAGTTCCACCTTTGACTAATATCAACAAAAGTATCATAAATTAACATTAGCATGATATGTAACCTCTCAGACCAACTAACAGGCAGTGAGCCACAACTAGAAATGTTGACCTTAGCCAACGTACATATTCGTATGAATGAATCAATGTTGCTTAAGACTAAGGATGAGGTTTTTGGAATATTTGTGAACTTTCATAATCTCGTATTAACTCAGTTTAACAGAAAAATTAAGGTCATAAGGTCAGACAATGGAACTGGATTTTGTAATCATAAAATGAATGACTTTATTAAAACCATAGGTATCATACATCAAACTTCGTGTGCTTATACACCTCAGCAGAATAAGATTGTTGAAAGTAAACATATGCATCTTCTAAATGTTGCAAGAAGCCTTATGTTTCAAGGGCGAATTCCTTTGTTTTTTTACTGAGTGTATTTTAACTGCTATTTTCCTTCCTTTGTTTTAAATGGAAAGTCTCCTTTTTCTTTAGTCTATGTTAGGGAACCTAACCTTTCTCACCTAAGGAGTTTTTGTCACACCCCCAAAATATCGCAACGGAAAAGTAACCGAGGGCGTGACTTCATAGCACAAGAAACACAAGAATATAAAGAACGACCTCTAAATGAGTCATTTGGAAAATACATTCATTTGATACACTCAGTAAAAATAAGTTGTCACAAAATACATCCCATAGTTTTAACACAAAATAGTAAATTGTTTGGAATGGTAATCAAATGAACATAGTTTATGCAGAAAGTCTTCAATGATGCGGCCACAACTAGGTAACCCTACATGAAACTCTGACAAGCTAGCCAAGATATTTGCAAGTTAAGGACATGAGAAAATACATGCTAAAACGTTAACATAAAGTTGATGAGATCATAAGTTTAAATAAGTATAAGTGTGGACCACAAGATTTCCAAGTGTATGTGACTATTATAATGAATACAATATCACACAAAAAGTATTACTAATGCACTACGCTCATGACACCGAAGCCTTAACCAAAGTTCAAGTTGTTACAAGTTTGCCCTGCTAGGTGCTTTATCACACACCTGAAGTTCCTCAAATGAAATGTGCCCGTTTGAAATGGTAGCTAATTGTTTTCTACCCAGACGGGGGTTGTCAACCCTAATAGATCTACTCAAAGCATTTATGTTTACACAAAGTAATTAATGTCTCATGATAATGGGGACTTCATGGCAATAGGGTACTTAGGCATTTCGTAAAAGTTTAAAGTACTTGTGTCCGTAAGTAAAGTAAGCAATGTGTTCTCACCGCAAGTATTTCAAAAAAAGAAAAAGTGGGGCTATGAAACTCGCCTTAAGCAAACAAGTGATTCAGTAGAAGTACGAGTTCAAAAGTGGCAAAGTATCCTAACCGCGACCTAATTTAATAATAAGGCGCTTTAGGTTTACAACATGAAGTGAACTATATGCATATAGTTTTATAAACTTTTTATCACCGTTATATACTTGTGTCTAAGGTTTACCAAGTCATAAATGTGTTTTAAAATCAAGTTTACTAAGTATTAAAACTTAGAAAAACATAGCAGTGTCCTGTGGAAAGCTTTACATCCGACTTCTCGGTATCATAACTCATTCATTTTCAACTCAAATAAGTCCATTCCAAAGACTAGATTGAAGGTTTTTGAGTTGTCATTCAAAAAATGTAAGCTTTACTTTCCGACTCAGAGTTTAAAGGGTCTAAAAGTGCTAAACAACACATGGAGGTCAAAGCAATGAATTTCCAGAAAGTTTTAACCAACTTGTTTGAGTCATAACTCCTTCAATACTTAACCTCTTTAGTTGATTCAAGTTGCTAAGTTTAAGTTAAAGACTTCACTACAAAAAGTTCAAAAGGCTCGGCTTCCAAAACAAATCTTAAGGTGCTCAAAAATTCGTATCACGTTCAGTGTGCAAATATTGACACTTTGTCTTGCACAAAATGTTTAAAATACTAATAAATTTTCTAAATTCATAAAATTCATAATGAAACTTCCTAAGACATAATACTAAGATGTGAAGCCAATAAATGGATCATAAGTGTTCTTTAAAGTGGTGAAATCATATGTACAAGTCGATATAAAAATCTATCCAAATTAGAGTTTTGAACTTACAAGTTTATTTCATGTTTTTACACAACAAGTATATAGTGGTGATATGAAAACAAGTATGAAATGGTTATAATGAATGAAAATAAATATTATGAGATTCTTACAAAGAGGTGGTGATGATTTGAGAACCAAAGTGTGCACTAATTACCCAAGACCAACTAGAAAGCCCTAGTTTTAAGCAATTGAACCCTAACTCTTGTAAATCATTAACCCAATCTTGTTCTACCCTTGCTTCTCAGACCCCTTGGCTGCTAATTTTAATGGAGAGAATTGAGAGTATATTTATGTTTAAAAGTGATAAGAATGAATTATTAGGTAGCTCTTGTTATATAGTAAATAAGAATAGATAAGTGTAAAAGTTTCTTTGGTATGTAATAGTAACTAGGTAACTAAATATGTGATTGAGTGTTCATTGGTTTGTGTTGGCTTGTGTTAGGCCAGTCAAGGGTGGAAAAAAATGAGGGGGATGCTCATTGTGAAGTGTCTAAACCCCTTATCTTGTTATTGATCTAAGTTAGACACATAAATGGGTAGTTTTGTGTTCCTAAACCAAAGTATTGTGTTCCCTTACCTTAATTAGGAGTGTTAGGAAGGGATTATGGGAGGTAGAACCAGCCAAAGAGGGTAATGGGGAGGTAATCAAATTTTGAAATTATTTCTAGAAGTATATATACATGTATATGAGAAAGGTGGTGAAGTGAAGTGCATGCATGCAAGAAATGTAAAACTTGAATGATTTACGTAAAACTTGTAAAATCGTATGCAAATGGCTTGTAAAATATGCTCATGAAGATGATAATGCACTAGATACATGTAGACTAAACCTAGTCCAAAGTCGAGATACGTTTAAAGTTGTTTCATAATACACGGGATAACCTAACGGTTATAAGTTATTTCAAGCACTTATATATTCAAAGTAAAATGTTTCAAGTTAATAGTGAAATATTAAACTATGAAATTTAAAGTTGTCATGGTCTTCCCTTATTAAAAGAATTTCGTCATAAAATTCAGTTTGTGGTAGTTGGTGGTGAGGTTTTTGGGAAAAGGTAAGGGTATTTGTCGTGAAATTGATATTCATGTTCCCAATTGAATTCAAGACCTCTCCTGGAATTCTATCAAACCTTGATGATTGGAATGCGTCTTCTTTTTAGTTGTTTAATTTCCCGGTTCAAAATTTCCACTGTTTCCTCAATGAAGTGTAGTTTATCATCCATTTGGATCTCTTTTAATGGAATGACGAGTGATTCATCCGACAAGCATTTCTTAATATTAGAGACGTGAAATGTGTTGTGAACACTTAGTTCTTGTAGAAGCTTAAGTATGTAAGCTACATGACCAACTTTAGCTACGATCTTAAATGGTCCGATATACCCCGGGTTCAAATTTCCTCGTTTTCCAAGATGAATCACACCCTTCCATGGCGAGACTTTTAACATGACCTTATCCCTAACCTGAAATTCCAAAGGTTTACGCCTCACATCGGCATAACTCTTTTGTCGGTAATGAGCGGCTTGCATTCTTCTTCAAATTTGGACAATCTTGTCGGTGGTTTCATGAATGATCTCTAGGCCAGTGAGTTGGCTATCACCAACCTCGATCTAGCAGACAAGTGATCGACACTTTCTTCCGTAAAGTGCCTCAAATGGTGCAGCCTTAATGAAGGAGTGGTAAATGTTATTGTATTAAAATTTAACCAATGGTAAATGGTTATCCCTACCAATACCAAAATCAATCACGCGGGCGCGTAACATGTCTTTCAATGTTTAGATGGTTCTTTTACTTTTCCCATCGGTCTGCGGATGATATGTAGTGCTCATATCTAGACGAGTTCCCAAAGCTCTCTGGAGCGACTGCCAAAACCTAGATGTAAATCAGCTATCTCAGTCCGAGATAATCGACACTGACACTCCATGCCTTGAGACCACTTCTTTTAAGTATAACCTTGTCAGTCTCTCCATTTTGTCAGTCTCCTTAATTGTAGGAAATGTACGGACTTGATAAGATGATCAACTATCACCCAAATGGTATCATAACCGCTTGACGTCTTTGGTAGCTTTGTAATAAAGTCCATTGTTATTATTTCCCATTTCCATTGGGGAATCTCAAGTTGTACAAGTAAACCAAATGGTTTCTGATACTCAGCTTTCACTGTCACACCCCCAGACGGGGCCTGGACGGAATACGTGTCCGAGGGCGTGACGTCATCATACTTCGAACACAAGGCACAAGAGAACGACCACTAATGGACGTTTTGGAAATCATAACTCGTTGCATTGTTTAAAAATAAATAAGTTTTACATGATTTAAAAGAAATTAAACATTTGCGGAAGCATAAGTAAAATGTAGCGGAAGCATAATTAAGTTTTAAAAAGTCAACGAGTATGAATGATAATAAAGTCTTGAAAATGGTATCATATTGCACGTAGACTCCACATAGCACGTCAAGAAGTCCAAAGCTAATCACCTGAGAAAACATGTTTAAAACGTCAACATAATGTTGGTGAATTCATAGGTTTAAGTTAATACAAGAGTGGACCACAAGATGTCAAAACGTATGCGACTACTATAACAGATACAGCATCACATAAAAAGTATTTACTGTTGCGCTAAGCTCATGACACTGAAGCTAATAATCAACAGGGCATGTTACATCCTGTCGCATAGTATTCCTGCCCTTAACCGGTGTCCCAAACCAAAGACCACCATAATGCACAATCGACATGACATATATCCGTTTGTTCTTCGTTAAGTGGAACCAAAGCGGATAGGGATAATTAGTCCCAATAGATCTATTTACTCACTCGCGCTTCCTCAACCGGTCCTCCGGTCGAGAAATTAACAGTTCATGATAATTCGGGCAGTAGTAGGTTTGTAAGCAAACTTAGGCAACACATAAACATGTAAAACTCGCGTAAAGAACTTGTGTCCAATTTAAAAGCAAACAATGTTTCTCACCCCAAAGTATAAAGCATTTGTAAATCAGTAAAAACGTGGGGCTATGAACTCACCTTAACAAGGATAAGCGATAACCACAACAACGATGATGGTATAGGGAGGTCTAGCCGCGACCTAGAGTAAATATGGGTATGACTTAGCATTCGGCAAAGTAAACAAGTAAAGCATCCATGTTTATCATTTAAAGCATCCGAGTGTGTTTGCATTTTAGAAATAAAAGACTTAGATAGATTTATAACTTCTTTGATGATAGCGTCCCCTATTTTCTTAAGTTTCCATATTTTACAAATCGCTTAAACAATCCTAAACCGCCAAATCCTTAGGTTTGAATCGCCCAAATGTCCAATTCGTATCATTTTTAATAATCATACTTTTTATTAAGATCGGCATCTCATATATCATTTCATGACATTTCTAGTTGTTCTAACTAATTACCTATTATTCCTATATGCTTCGCTTGCATCTAAAATACCCAAAATCGTCCGAAAGTGTCCAGAAACCCATTTTACTATTCCTAACAGCCCACTATTCATTTATGATGCCGAAAAATGTTTCGAGTTTCATTTGGCCATAACTTGGCCGTTTTAAGTCCGATTTTAAAGTGTGATATATGAAAAATTATCTATTCGAATTAAGCTCTTCAAACACTACTTTTACGCCTAATGAAAACATTTTTAAGTCATTCAAAACCACAAAACTAATTTGGGACAGCAAGCTATTTTTATTGAAAATGCCACAAAACTCAACCCAACTCACATATTAGTGCCTAATCTAGTCCAAATCTTTATTCGCCAATAACCAACCAACATAACCACCTTCCAATCCAACCTCATACCCTAGATCTATTGTTGCAACTCTCATATACACTCTCATCTCACAAAGCTTTATAAAACAATGATGTACATCTATACTTTTATAAAAGATAACCAAATAACTTTTTATTTCTTTTTATAAAACTAGCACAAACACAAGGATGCTTGGATCTAAATAAAAATGAAAAGATGCATAAGATGGTGACAAGAATAGCTTACAAAGGTGGAAAACAAGAGAGGAACACAAAACTTGAGCTATAGAACTCAAGATCTTGAAAAGCCACTTACAAAGTTAGAAACCCTAACTTTGTAATCTTTATAAACCTTGAAAATAAATGAATCAACACTTGGATCTACCTTAGATAACCTTAGAAATGAGCTTAGAGTACTTGGATCTTGAAGAAAATGAAAAGATATGGAGTGGGTATGGTGTTGATGGTGTGCCGTGAGCTAGGGAGGGAGATGTGTGAAAATTTTGTGGCTAGTAAAAGGAGTTATAACCCTAAGTTGAGATAAGTGTTGGTATTTATAGCACATGACTAGGGTTTGGAGGGTTAAGTGTGCACACAAGTGACCAACACACACCAAAGGTGTGTGTGTCACCTTGGCTTGGCCGAATAGGGTCACAAGGACCATTGTGGTTCAAATTTTGTTATCTTGGCTCACATTATGCATAACATCTTTTCTAGTTGGTCAAAATGGAGTCAATGGTGTAAGTAGCATGTGATGTGTAAGAGTCTTGCATGCATGCATGTTGCTAGGATACAAAAATGTCTCTTTCCTTCACTAGAATGGCAATATTTTCAAAATTTGTGTTAGTGGTTTAAGGATGATTTAATTTCAAGTACCAAAAGTGTTTTGGCTTAGCTTTAGAAATCTTCATATGTATGGGAATGAGGGTGAACGAAATTCTTAAGCTTAGGACATAAGATTATCGATAACTTGAGTTTACACAAAAAGATTTCGAGTTTCCGGGGTTCCATTTGGTCAAAAACGCGAAAAACACAATTTAAGAGATAAAACCCTAAAATTAATATCGGAAGTGATTAAAAATCACGAAACATTCAGGAAAGTTAAATAACACATATGATGCCTAAATTAATTTATAACCGATGCCGGAACGCGTCCGATGACATTTCTCAGTTTTTACGCAGTTTAGTTCCTCGGTAAACTGTCAGATTTAAACGTAACGCAAAAATTTAAAAGTAGAAAACCAGAATGGGTCGGAATACTAACCGGGAATTTATGGGGTGTGACAGTATCGGGGATTAAGCTTTCCTCGTTTTCCAAATCAAAAGATACCCTTACGGGGTGATACTTTTAACATAACTCGATCGCCAACTTGAAATTTTAAAGGCTTTCGTTTTACATTAACGTAACTTCTTTGCCGATCTCTTGCAGCTTGCAAGCGTTGACGAATTTGCATGATCTTTTTAGTAGTTTCATGAATTATTTCTGGTCCCGTGAGTTGAACATCTCCAACTTCGGCCCAGCAAACAGGTGATCTGCACTTTCGTCCATAAAGTGCTTCGAATGGTGCTGCCTTGATACTGGCATGATAACTGTTATTGTAGGAAAATTCTATCAATGGTAGGTGTTTATCCCATCCTTTTCCAAAGTCTATGACACAGGCTCGAAGCATGTCTTCGAGTGTTTGAATGGTTCTTTCACTTTGTCCATCAGTTTCAGGATGATATGTTGTACTCATGTCTAATTGAGTACCCAAAGCATTTTGCAATGATTGCCAGAATCTAGATGTGAAATGACTGTCATGATCCGAGATGATGGAGATTGGCACGCCATGTCGAGAGACTATTTCTTTGATGTATAACCTTGTAAGAGTTTCCATACTATCAGTCGCTCGAGTAGGTATGAAATGTGCAGATTTAGTAAGACGATCAAAAATAACCCAGATGGTGTCATGTCCGTTTGCGGTTTTGGGTAGCTTTGTAACAAAATCCATTGTTATTCTTTCCCATTTCCACATAGGAATTTCCGGTTGTACCAGTAAGCCGGATGGCTTTTGACATTCTGCTTTAACTCTAGAACATGTCAAACATTTGCCAACATATTCCGCGATGATTGCCTTCATGTTAGGCCACCAATAGAGTTTCTTTAGATCGTGGTACATTTTATCAGAACCAGGGTGAATAGAATATTTCAATTTATGAGACTCATGCATGATCAAGTCTCTTAAACCGCCAAAAAGTGGTAACCAACTTCAATTTTTGATACAACGAGTTCCGTCAGGATGTATTTCAAATGATTTGTCCATTCCTCGTAGGTTTTCGGTTTTGACATTTTCTTCTTTGAGGGCTTCATTTTGAGCTTCAAGAATTTGAGATGGTAATTTTGGATGAACGGTTAGGATCAATGCTCTAACTCAGAGTGGTTTGATTTGTTTCTTCTGGCTTAAGGCATCTGCCACAACATTTTCCTTTCCAGGATGATAGCAAATCTCACAATCATAATCTGCGAGTAGTTCTAACCATCGGCGCCGCCTCATATTCAATTCTTTTTGATGAAGAATGTGTTGAAGGCTTTTATGATCAGTGAAAACTATACACTTTGTACCGTATAGATAGTGTCTCCAGATTTTAAGAGCAAATACTACTGCTCCTAATTCAAGATCATGAGTGGTATAGTTTTCTTCGTGAGGTTTGAGTTGTCGAGATGCATATGCAATGACTTTTTCTCTTTGCATTAATACAGCTCCTAGACCTTGAAGAGAAGCATCACAGTAAACGACAAAGTCATCGTTTCCTTCTGGTAATGCTAAGATTGGTGCTTCACAGAGTTTTTGTTTAAGGAGTTGGAATGCCGATTCTTGTTCTTCGCCCCAGATATATTTCTTGTTTTTCTGGGTTAATTTAGTCAAAGGCTTTGCAATTTTTGAAAAACCTTCGATAAATCTTCAGTAATAGCCGGCGAGTCCTAAGAATTGATGCACTTCTATGGGTGTAGTAGGAGATGTCCAGTTCTTAACAGCTTCAATCTTGGCAGGGTCAACATGAAGTCCTTGACTATCAATGAGATGTCCAAGAAATTGCACGATACGAATCCAGAAATCACATTTAGAGAACTTGGCATACAATTTCTCTTTTCGGAGTAATTCCAAGATTATTCTCAGATGATTTGCGTGTTCTTCTTTGTTACGAGAGTAGATAAGAATATCATCGATAAATACTATTACGAATTTATCCAAATATGGTTTACACACACGGTTCATGAGATCCATGAACACAGCAGGTGCGTTTGTTAAACCAAATGGCATGACTTGAAATTCATAATGTCCGTATCTTGTTCTGAAAGCAGTCTTAGGAATATCTTCGTCCCTTACTCTCAGTTGATGATAGCCTGATCTTAAATCGATTTTTGAATAAACGCTTGAACCTTGAAGTTGATCGAATAAGTCATCGATCCTGGGTAATGGGTAACGATTCTTTATGGTAAGTTTATTCAACTCTCAGTAATTGATGCACATTCTAAAAGATTCGTCTTTCTTTTTAATAAATAAGACAGGAGCTCCCCAAGGCGATGTACTTGGTCGAATAAAACCTCGGTCTGCTAGTTCTTGAAGCTGGTTAGATAACTCCTGCATTTCTAAAGGAGCCAATCTATAAGGTGTTCGGGCTATAGGTGCTGCTCCGGGGATTAAGTCGATTTGGAACTCTACTTGGTGAATGGGAGGAAGACCTGGTAGATCTTCAGGAAAAACATCTGAAAATTCTTTGACTATGGGGATATCTTCTAGTCTTTTCTCGTCTAATTTATTTTCCATTACTTGGATCATGAAAACTTGACAACCTCGGGATATATACCTTTCGGTTTTTATACAGGATATGAGATTTAGTCGAGTTTTACTTCGATCACCTCGGATGATCAAAGTTTCACCGTTGATTAGGATGTGGATGACTTTCTCTATTCACAGATTATTTTTCCCGCATGATACTTGATTAACCAATCCATACCAATAAACGGACAACGGAACTAACGACGGTTTTGATTGGCATAAGATCATTTCGAAAGGTTGGTTTAAAAAGTCAGAGTTGCACCGTGAATAACGGTGTTTGTGCTTAATAGGTTTCCGTCAGCCATTTCAATATTGTAAAAGGTATCTATTGTAATAGGTGGAATATTTAGCATAGAGGCAAGAGATATGGATACGAAACTTTTATCGGCTCCAGAATCAAATAATACTCTAGCTAGATGTTGATTTAGAAGGAACATACCCGTGACTACATTCGGGTCTTGGTGAGTATTCCTATCCCTCAACATGTAGGCTCTTCCCTGGGCATTTTTGTTGGTGGTCTTTCGGCACTGATTTGCATAATGCCCTTTCTCTCCACATGCATGATAAGTAACTGTCACTGGTAGCAGATTACTTCTAGTGGCTGGCATTTTGTTTTTGCAGTTCTTGGTCAGATGGCCTACCTTGTTACAAGTATTACACTTAACAGTGCAAGGTCCTATGTGATGTAGAGTGCATTTCTTATACAAGGGACGGTTTCCAATATACCTATTGTTTTCAGTTGGAGTGACAACATAAGACTTGAAGGTTTCTTATCTTTTGTTCTGTTGTAGTTGGTGATTATTATAGCGGTTGTTGGTGTTGGTGTTATGGTAGTTGTTGTTGTTGAAAGTTCTTCTGTCGTCAAACTTTTGTTTGTGATCACTTGATACTTGCACCGGAGTATGCTTTGTTACATGATCCATTAGCCTTTGGGCTATGTTAATGGCTTCCACTAGAGTTTGAGGTTTAGAGGCGGTAACATTCCTTTTAATACTTCGAAGCAATCCCCCGATGAAAACTTCCATCATTTTCTCAAAATCTGGCACCATAGTGGGACATAAGGTTGCCAATTCCTGGAGTCTTCTCACATATGTCTTGAGATCATTCCCCTTCATAGTCAGATGGTAAAATACATCTTCCATCTTCTGGACTTCAGTTCGGGGACAGTACTTCTTTATCAAAAGCTTCTTAAAATTTAACCCTGGTAATCTTGTAAGCTTCTTCTATCCCAATAGGTTGGGCAAAAGAATTCCACCAGGATAGAGTTTCTTTAGTTAAAGTACCAGTAGCAAACTTCACCTTGAGTCTCAGGTTACAGTTGCTACAGGGAAAAACACTGATTCAGTTTCGCTCAAACCATGACGAATAAGTCCAACGCTTCCTTTCCGTACATTGAAGTTGATAGGTTGGCAGCTCTGAACTTTTGTAGCTACATTTTACTTGCTACATGAGCTTCTCTTTGGTCTTGGTGGTATTATCAGGTTTACCATGTTAGCGGCATGTGCTTCCTGGCTGCGGAAACATGTCATTCAATAGTTTTTTTATGGCAGCCTGTCACGTCAAGGTGGTGCTTCAGTTGTTGAGCTCCTTTTGGGAGGCATTCTATCAACATAAGATAACACGTAATAAGAATGATATCATAAGTCTTAAAATGCAATGCTTATTTTTGAACTTTAAGCATTTTTAAAAATAGTGATATTGAAATCATAGATACTTATTTGATATGGATTCTAACAAGCATCTGATTTATTAGAAGTCATGGTATGATTTATAATGATGAAGACATAGATGTAATATAGGACACATGATGAATATAAAACGGGATCACCATTATATTATATCATGAACGACTTGCCTTTGTACTGTACATAGTCAAAATTTGACAAGTGTTGTTATTTATACCACACATCCTGTGCTAGGTTCTAACTAAATCTATAACTAGGATTTAATCTAGTACGTTCGATGGTGCCTTCCTGGTTGTTCTTGTGTTCATAGATTGCATTCTGAAGACTTTCTTATCTGCTTGGTGACGGATTGGATATCTACGGATTATTTGTTCTAGATTAGCATTCTGAGCGAGCCAGAGAAGTCTTGTTGTTATTTCAAATTTGCTTATCTTGTGAGTTTACAATTTGAGTATGAGACTCTCGGAGTTCAGCTTCCAGATTGTTAAAATCTTGTTGTATAATCACCCGACCATTTCCGAGACCTTCTATTTTGTCTTTTATATGCTCAATGCGATCGAGAGAGAGAGTTCATCTAGGTGATTCAAAATTTTCTCAATTGGCTCCTCGTGACATTCCAGACTTGTCTTACGAGAGCTTTCTCCTATCTCAAATTCTTGAGGTAGGCAAATAGTAAGTGGAGGATGACTCGGTCACGGCCTTTTTCTTATGTGCAATAATTTCCTCAGGAAGAAAGAATTCTTAAGGTTATAACATTTAGAGTTGCATTGAAGATGGAGGCACAATAGTTGGTGGTGGAATAGGTGATTCTTTAGCATAGTATGCATGCATGACCTTCATATAGGGGTCATCATGAAAAAGTAAAAGAGTTGGTAAAGCTATTGGGACTAAACCAAATGAGTTATTTGAAGAGCTAGAATAAGTTTTTCCTGGTGAAGCTGGGACATAGTCCGGGGAAGCCGAGATATAGTCAGGAAAGTTAGAGGAAAAAGCATCCTCAATATTGGAAGTAGGGTGGCTGGGAGAAGACATCACTCTGTTAACAACCCAGTGGTAAATAACATAAGTTATTTATATAATAGTATAATAGTTATGTACTTTCATTACGTATTCAGATACGATGTAGTGGCTACGGAGGACTTTCTTGGGGAAATGGGAAAAAAAAAAAAAACGAAAAAGTCGTTATAGTTAAGGTTTTAACCTTTTCTCTATAAACCGTGGTATTCTATACCAATCTTTAACACCCCCATACTTTTGCATATACAGCGAAAGCTAATCTGGGGTTATTGTTTCATAGTACAAAAGTTCATAATCATAATAAACAAATCAAAAGTGACATTTTTTAAAGATTAAGTTAATCATTCATTATTTCATCAGAGTTTTTACAAAAGAGAGGTCCCAAAATCTACATGAAAACATAAAGTTTGAATGATAACAGTTAGCCTATTTTTCAAAGTCGTCTTTTATTCCCGTTGCACTCCGTTGCCATAAGATGCTTAATTGCTTGAGATAATACATTCCTAATAAGGGTTAACACAATAGTTGAGGTAAAATTATAGGTTTATGGTAATACTGTTTGAATACACGTTCATCATAAAGTGGGTTACGTTGTTTTTAACCCATAATGTGTAATATTTGCAATGCGTACAACTATTATGGGAAAACAGTATTATTGCTCCTAAGCTCATGACACCGAGACTTGAGATACTCCAATAATCACAAGATAGTTTCCTCAATGGGTGCTTTGCCAAACACCCGGATAGGATTCAAATGAAGTGCTGTTTGGGTTACCAGAAAGTATAGGTACACCAATGGGGAAGCTCAGTCCTAAATAGATCTATTCACAGCATTCGCGCTTACTCCGAAAAGTAATTAACGGTTCATGATAGTGGGGTCTTAATGGCAAAAGTAAGACTTAGGCATATTATATTTAGGATAGCATTCAATTCGAAAATTCTCGTATTCATGATTTATAGCATATATCCCCTGTGGGTTGATGATACTTAGAAGATTTAAATGCGAGCTATTATACTTCACCTTAACCTCAGGGAAATCTGATGATTGGAAAAAGTATATCAAGTGAAAGTCACAGCTACGATCACGCAAATCCTGGGTTAATTTGTCTAAGGTCTTAGTGTGATGGTTTTTGGTTTCAATTCTTTATAAAGTTTAACGTATTACCTTTGATTTATTAATTAGGAAATTATTGTATCACTGTTCGGGCCATCATAATTCTTTTTTTTTTTATGAGGTATGTAGTAAACGTTTGAGGTGCCAGGACACTTTAAAAAAATCGTATATCCAGCAAAACTCGTTTTCAAAATCGTATTCAAATGAAACTCCTCATATGAAGCTCCCTAGTAACATGATACGATAAAATTTTAAGTTTCTTCAAAAGTTAGTCGATGATAAATTACATTAAATATATAACGTAATTGTTTTATAATGCGTCGATCGATGATCAATAACGATAAATGTGTTGGGTTTTAATAAAATCGAGTCTTATAATATTAATATATATTTTTATAATTTATATAAAAATATTATATATTATATTTTTAAGTTTGTAAAAATGGCAATATATACCCTTGATTTATAAACTTTTACAAGTTTAGTCCTTTATATATAAAGTATATATAATTTAAACCTTTAACTTTGAAACTTGGCAAGATATGTCCTTATAGTTATAACTTTGGAATAATGACATTTTCAGCCCCTCTAGTTATAAATTTCAGAAAGTTACGATATATACCCCTTGCATGGAAATGATTTGCAAATAAAGTCCAAAAAGCCATGCAAGCTTATTTTAGGGTTCCAAATGATATTTGTAGGTTATAGCTTATTAGAATACGCTAAAATAAGATGTTCTAACGTAACAAAAATTTAGAAAAAGGATTCGTTAGCTAGAAAATCAAAACGGGTCATTTTTAGGGTTTTAGTAAAAAACACTTGGGTTTGAGGATTCAAGGCTTAAAATAAGAGTTTATATATGATCTTAAGAGTCTTATGAACATTTTAAAACAGATTATGAGCATATTGAACAAGATTTAAGCTTACTCGAGCTAGAAATGGGTCAAAATGGGTTTTTCAGGTTCGTACGCCTAGATATGGATTCAAGACATTCCTTCTCTTGATTCTTGGCTTATATTCTGATCTTAGGGACCTTCTACTTCTTCCTTGGCTGAGCTAGAACTCCATTTGTGTTTGTGATGAAGATTTGAGGTGTGATTTGAAAGGGTTGCTTGGATTCGGCTTATATAGGGGTGAAAACCCTTGGTGCCCAAGTTTTCTTGGTGGCTAAGGGTCAAGGGCTGTGAAGAGGTGACTAAGGAAGCCTAGTTATGAGTATGGGAGGCTATGGATGTAGCAATGCAAGGTAGAAGGATGTTGAGGGGGTTCGGTTACAAAGGGGTGATAAGGAGGTGACAAGACAATCTTGGTGGCCAAGGGAGGTGATGGAGGTGCTTGGTTGCTTACTTGTGACATGTTAGTAATGTCATGGTGGTGCTAGGATGCTTGCTTGAGGTGCTTGTTTGATTAAATAGGTTAAAATGAAAGAAAAATGGTGACGGGTGGTTTTGGGTTTTGGGTTAGGGTTTTTGGTTTTTAAAACGTGTATTAGGGTTTTAGGATTAGGGTAATTAGGGTTTAGGATTAAGATTAGAGTTTCGAATTAAGGTTTAAGGTTTAGGATTAAGGTTTAGGGTTTAGTTTTAAGTTTAAAATGAAATTAGGGGTTTAGGGTTTCGTTTAGGGTTTAGGGTTGTAGAGTAGGGTTTTAGGATGACTTAGGGTTTAGGTTTAGGGTTTAGAAGTCATGAATTAAGTGTTTGTACCTTGTGTTTAAGTGGTAGTAAGAATTAAAGTGATATAGGAGGTAAAATGACCTAGTTTGTTTTCTTGCATTATTGTTTTGTTACATTGGCTTTTAGAAAGTTGAAACTTGATTAGGAGAGAAAAGATATTCAAATTGTTGTGCATTGTACAGTTGTACACTTGCTTGAAGCTCTGCCCAAATTCATTTTATATGTATACATTACATATAATTAGGGTTTTGATATAAACGTTAATGAATAAAGTCTGTTTTGATATAACGTTGTAAATGGTACGTTAAATGGATAATGTACTTGGTAAAATGATATTAAGATATAGACTTGACATATTAGGATGTTTACATGATATAAACATAGATATAGATGGCATTGGTGGAGGTTGCGTGAGCTCGTTTACTTTAGAGATGTAAGTTACGTTGCATAATGAGATAAAGCAAAAAATTTCCCTGTAAAAAGGTGGTATATATATAATAGATGGATATTACAGTGCATCTAATTTAATATATGGATAATTACATTGATGAAAATTACGGGTTGTTATAAGTAGGGGGTAATATGAGTAGGTACAAGTCCATTAGGTACAGGTACACTATTAGGTATGAAAGGTTGGGCATGTTGTGAGAGAAGCATACCGTTAGGAGGGAGATTCCCTCCTGTGTTAATTGAGAATTGATGGCCTCCATGTACAGAGGTCAAGGAGGATCGCGAAGGTTGGCCATCTTCGTTCCTTCCTAAGTGGGCTGCCAAAAGTGGGGGAGGTTCATGTCCCGCCTCCTATTTTCCTCTGCTCCAGCTTCCAAAGGTCCGTTAACCTTGATATTTCTTCCAATTCTGCTTCTTTCCCTGTTTGGATCTTCTTTAAACCTTACTACCCTTTCACGCTTCCTACGAACCCTGGGTGATCTCGTGCGAAATGGTGGAGTGACTTCCCTGGTTCGTTCAAGTCTTGGTTCCATCTCGAGTTCTTTAACGTAGTCTTCATTGAAATACTCTAATTTTGTTCGGAGATATAGTTGGCTTCTACGAAAGCAGAGCTAATCATAAGGACAAGATCAGTCAAAGTGGAAGCACGATAAGCAAATGGCGTATTTCCAGGGGTAGTGGCGGAAAACATGGTAGTAGTTACAAGTGGTCTCTCAGTGGTATTGATGTTGGGTATATGAGGCAGTGTTGAGAAACCCGGTGGTGGTGTTGTTTCTCTTTTGTTAGTCATGCCAAAAAAAAGTAGGTGAGGTGGGTTGGAGGTTATTTAACTGGGTTTGGACGGGACTAATTGTTGTAGGTCCCACGGATGGCACCACTGATTGTGCAAATATGGGCACAATCAGGCTTCGATGGGATCGAAGAGTTCTTGTGATGCTTGAAGGATTGCCAAGTCTTGGATAACTTGTGTCAACACAAATAAACACTACGTTAAGTGAAGCGTAAGGGGTGTCCATGCGAATCACCTTTGGCGTGAGAGTAAGTATGTGCTTTTATGATGTAAAGTAAGTATGTAAGTATGTATGAGTGTGTGAAAGTCTTAGTCATACCTGGAGACCTTGCCATCTATTTATATGTGTAGAAATAGGATGGGATGAGGCCTAGCACAAAATCCGGTGATCGTGGGGGTGATCCAGTTTTGACGGGTGATTGTAAGGATACTATATACCACGTTCTCTACTTGGCGGGAAATAGCTTTGGTTGTAGAGGGAGATATGGGTGTTTGAATTATACAAGTCTGCCTATGGCCTAGTTTCGTAGATAGTGTTTGGGGATTCACACCGTGGCGGATTCCCATACTGGTAACTATCTCGAAGATAGTTTTACGCCACTCAAAACTATTTGAAGGTTTCAAAGTACAATTGGGAGAAGATCCCATTCAAGCTCGAAGGGGAGGCCTTCGAGCCAGAGGGGATGGTACGTCATCATATACGTTTTCACATTTCATCTATCTTTCATTGTCTACCCATGTGTGGCAACTTAATTCAAATTTTTACACCAAACATCATTTTTGTTTGTTAATTTTCGCGTAAAACCTTACATTGGTTATTTAGTATGATATACTAATTTACTTCAATTTATTCATCAAATACATATCTTTCATTTATTAACATGATTCTAGTCATTTTTTTTATCTTATTTAGAGTATTTAGCATCATTTAAGATTTTAGCGCAATTCTTCTTCAACATCATTCATTCATCACATTTATCCGTATTTGTCATTAAGAATAAGTTATCGTGTTTTCTATGTGACATTTCTCATCACGTTTTAGACATACCTTTACATAACATGCTTACTAGCATATATTCTCATTTACTTGCCCCTATTCCTATATTTTCATCATGATTCATTAAAATAAATCCTTTGCTTTTTATATTAGCTTAATTATCTTCATAAAACTTATAGCGTCATATCATATATTACTTCACTTAGAAAATATTTTTGATACATTAGCATAGACCTCACTTTTATATAATATAAAGCATATTTTCCCGCATTTAACACTTACTTTTAATACATAATAGTTTTACCGCAAACAACATTTTCCTAATTCAAACATCTTCATATTTACTTAGCTAAGGGTGTGGGGGGGCCCTTCTTACTTACATACTTTCATCATTACTTATTAAAATGCAATCCTATGCATTTATCTTAGCTTAAGGATTTCTTAAACTCATATAATCATATACATCCTACATCACTTATATATTTATATAATCCACCATAGACTTCACATTATATAAACATATACTTCTACGCTTAACACTTTTCCGATAAGTGTTTCACATTCTTAGCTGCATTCCTAATCCTTTAATATGTGGCAAAATAACATATATTATTTCTCATAATCATTCTATATCCAAACATTATCATTTCTATTTTGCCGCAAGCACTAAATCTACCTTTAGAACTCTAAGGCATTCGGCATTTGCTCTACTTACAATTATGCAAAAGTATCTTCGCAGTGTCTAAGTATTAGGTAACCTATAGTGGAAACCCTACTTCTTTAGACCGAAGCTCTGTTACAAGTTGAAACACCCTTTTTTCCGAATCTAAATTTGACCAAAATTAAAAATTTTACTAAAGCGCATGATGGGAAACGACCTTATGTCATTCCTTAATAAATTGATCAAAATACACTACTATTCGACTCTTGAAAGTATCATTAACATAAAATAGACACAAATACCTTTCTAACGATATAAAAAACGACTTCTAACTCTTTACGGTTTATTTTATACGAAAGAAATAAAAATGATAGAAATCTAGAAAAAATGTACCATACGGCTTTATGCTTCTGGGCATACAACCGTATGGTTTACTCAAAAGGTTCTGCAGCAAGAATACACCCGTATGCTCTAGATGCGTATTGGCTTTCACAGTTTGTTCAGATCTTCTGTTGTACTTGTATACACCGTATGCTCAGAAGCGTATGGCTTTATGCCCCCGTATCAAGTACTACCCAAAAATACATTTTACACATTTTTCCGGAAAATGAATTCTATAACTCGACATAACACCAAAACTTTCAGAAATCATTAATATAATATATTACATCATTTTCATAAACCTTTACTATCTAAATGACCCGCAACATATACTTTACGGGGTTTGCCAAACACTCGTTTTGACCCATTTACATACAACTTCTTAAATAACATATATGACCTTATTTAACAACCAAGTCCTGGACTTGGACACCTTTAAACAACATTTAATATAACATTTAAAATACTTGGGGGTTCAACATTGACTCGAGCTCGGCATCTAATACAATATCTTACGCATAACGCAATACTTCCGAAATCCAAGCTTCCAAGCCATATGCCTTATCAAGGCTATACCTTCATACCATTATACCTACATACACGGTTAAATAAACTAAATCGTTAAGCGAGACGCTTAGTTAAGTATAAAACGGAAATAATACGCAATTATACATCATTACACATATAGGCATCATTCGCATAGACATAAGTCCGAAGATATTTAACATCATTACTCAACCAAGAACACTTAATCCAATTAGCATTCCACAATAAGATACCTAATCTTACATACCTTAACTAGTCCATAACTTGACTATCCTTCTTTTGCTAGGCAATCCAAGCTAACCTTACACAATATTTAATCTCACTATTTAAAGAAAAAGTCCTTTATACACCTTAAAACAATTCTTTTATTGATAACTCGTATATGATAATTCTAATAATTTCTTATTATAAACCATTTTCTTAACTTGAATCCAAGCTAAATTTCAACAAATCTTCTTCATCTTCTAGCTTGCATCTATGCCGTAATAAGTACAAACATAAACCACTTTTATTATCTCTATCAAATAAAGGGGTTTTCTTGTCATACCTTGGACATACCCATCGCAATACTAACCCTTTTATATGATCGTTGTCAATAAACTTATTACAAATACCCAAATTTCTATTTTATTCACTACACCATCTTAACCCATGATGACTATATACACTATGTCTTTACTTTTAAAAATAGTTTTACCCCACAAACCTCCTAAATTAGGTACCTGAACCTATTTCATAATTCTTCAATTTTACTCAATTAAGGTTTATATTTTACTCTCTGTATGAATTAATGAGGTATAAGCTTATATCTTGATTTGGGGCCTCAATTCACCTTCAAATCATCACTAGTAATTACCTCATCCTTTTCCCTTTCTTTTCTTCTTTTCTATGTCGACACCAACACAAGGCACCAAATATCTCTAGAACATTTAAGATGTTCCAGGAAATTATATATTAGTTGGCACAAGTTTGTCCTATTGACACAATAGGTCCCTTAAGTCTCTTTCCTTTAGTTTTGGCCACATTAACTTATATAGATTATTTACCACTTAGCGACTTTAGTCCCTTAAGTATTAATCTTTTATAAATGTAACATATTACTTTTATAAACCCATTTACATATTATTTATACTTATAGTTTGACTACCGGGTTTGACTAACCAATCACGTAACGTCTTCAAACTTATAAAAGTCATAGTTAAACTCATCCTATGGCATTATCATAAATAAATACTTAAAAGCCGGTTTTGGGGTGTTACAAGTGCAAGGGTTTAGCCAAGATGGGAAACAACTCCTCTGAAGCATTAAGAACAGATGTAAGGGGAGAGAATTCCTCCGAAAAAGATCTCTCTGGAAAGGGTCCTCCAAGGAGAAACTTCCCCCACTCCAGCAAAGGGAAGCTGATTGTGTAATAATTGGCACGACCAGGCTTTGATGGTGATCGAAGAGTATGAGGGTGGTGTTTGAACTGCCAAGCCGTTGATACCATGTGACAAAAAAATGGAAACACTACGTTAAGTGAAGCGCAGGGGTGTGACCCTACGAATCACCTCCGACGTGAGAGTAGATATAGGTATTTGATGATGATAAGTATGTATAAAGTGTAATGTAGGTGCGGTGATGATGATAAGTATGTATAAAGTGTAATGTAGGTGTTGAGAGCGTAAATCAAACTTGAGCGCCTTGCCATATATTTATAGGTGATGAAAATAGGCTAGAACAAAATGGGGGTGTCCCGCAATTTAAGAGGATTACAAGGGTTTGTGCACCACGATCCTTATCTTAGTGGGAAAGCTTTGATAGCGTGGAAAAAGTAAATTTTGACCTAATCAAGTATTACCTCTGAATTAGTTCATCGAAGGGCACACCACTAAGGGTGTTGGGCTTTGAGTGGCGGATTCCCATACCGGCAACCATCGCGATGATGATTTTACGCCACTAGAAACTATTCAAAGGTTTCTAGGTGCCATTAGGAGTAGATCCCTTTCGAGCTCGGAGGGGAGGCCTTCGAGTCGAATCAGAGGGTACGTCTTTAAACCCCCAGTCGAATGTGATATATATATCTATGGATGCATTGCGTTCGACTCCAAAATATCTTATTACCGAATCCCTATAGTCGAAGCCCGGTTTGCACGCATATTGTACACATTTAATACTAATCCATTTGGTTGGGGGTGAGTTTTGGTTTAAATATGGATCAACCAAGGGTCTTCCACTTGTGTTATCAGTGTGCGCGGTCCCATCAGCCGATTTTTACTCTCTTTTAAAAAGCGAATAAGGGTTTTTACCCCTGCACGTGTACGATCGTTAACAACTCTTACTCTTTATAAATACTTCTTTATTCCAACCCTACTTTCTTACCTCTTCTCAAATTCTTGCTTCCATCTTTTCTGCATCCCTTTTATCATCAAGAAAGGTAAAATCTCTTCTATAAGTTTAACTATAATTGCTAAAAAAGTTTTGCATACACAAACATACACTTTAACTAAACTTGTAACCTTTGTGGATTTTCAAGACTTATGATATTCTATTTAGTTCTATGTTTTATTGACTTTTTCTATTTATGTCAGAACAGTACCGTGCTATCGGTAGTCAATTTATAGTTTATTCAGTCAATAGTTCATTTATTTCTTGAATTATCTCTTTTTGGATGATTATATCTATATTTGATAACTTACCGAGAGAATTATCTCACAAACAACTTAAAACGGCAAACAACGCATCCCAGCACGGCAATTTTACTGTCTACACTAAAGTAAAACATTAAAACTATGACATTAATTCTTTTGATATTTTAATACTACTAAAACATAATTTTTAACACTTACTAAGAAATAACTCTTAGGATTTCGTTTATTCACGGACTAGGAAGCTACATATCCCGACCAAAGACTAAAAAAAAAAATCAACTATGATGCTCTCCTAGGTTCCCCAAAAGATCGGACCCCTTAGAAAGACACATACCAAGAATATTAATGCTTTATGGTCCACTATATTTGTTCTATACATATTTTGAAATCTACACACACTGCTAACCTCCAAAACACACACACATATTCTCTCTTCCTCTCTTCTTTTTGCTTAGACGTATATCAAAAAACACAAGAAAACCACCACTTTTTTCATTTTGATTTAATAAAACGGAGCTTAAACTAAATTTGGGATGATTCTAATATTTCATTTGGTAATAATAACTACATTTAGGGTTCGTTTTGTTTAGACTCTAATCTTCTCCAAGAAACCCGCTTTTGTAAGTCTCTAATTCTTGATAACTTTTGTACTTTTGTAAAGCTTATGATGCATAAACACCATTTGTACACTTTTAAAAAAAATCTAAAAACTTATGAAATAATAATAAGAGGTGCGTTTGGTTCGAAATGAATAAAAAGAGAAAACAAGAAAAGTGTCATTTTAATATTTTGGTTGTGGTGGTAGAATAATAGTTTGTGATACTTATAATGAGTTTATAGCTTATTCGGCTTAATAATAAGCACTAGTATGTTTATTATTGCTTAATTGGTCTCGGCAATAAAAAGGAACAAAGGAAAAGTGGTTTTGATTTTAAAACTCTTGTCCTAATTTCATAGCTTATTTTCGTCACTTATTATTGAAACTAAAAAGATCTCGTAGCTTAATAGCTTATTTATAAGCTATTCTTATTTGTTTTGGGCTTATAAGGCCACAACCCTAAAAGGCAAATAAGTCGCGGCTTATTTGTACCTTTTTGTGGTTTTGACTTATTTTTGGCTTCTTGTCTTAGCTTATTTTGATACTAAAGTACCTATTTACTTATTTTATACTTATCGGATTCATCTTGGACTTTATAGTATTTTCGAAAGTATTGTTTGCGGCTTATGCAAAACCACGCCCACCTAGGACAAATTTGCTTCGGTTATTTTTGGTTGTCTTCGTTTGGCTTATTTTCACTTATACGTAGTGCTTGTTTAGTCGAAACAAGTGTTCGGGTTAAGTGGTAGGATAGCTAGTTGTGGTTATTGGGCCGAAAGCCTAAAATGAACCCATGAAGCTCTCGGCTTATGGCTTATTTGGCTACGCGACTTATTTTGTCGACATACTATTTTGGCTTATTTGGCTTTGGTATTTTTAACTATTCATATTATTTAGGCTTCGTTTAAATGGTTAATAGTCTCAGTAAATTCGATATTGGGCCGATTATGGGCTATAAGACTAAAACTAAAGGATTTTGGATTAAAATTAGGCCTTTTACGGCCCAATAAGTGAAAAACTAGTAAGCTTAAACGTTTAAAACGGATTTTGACCTATTTATACATATATAAGTTTAGGGTAACTAAAATAGTCGTTTGGGTAAATGTTTTGCTAAAACGTCCACTATGAACGTAGATTTTAGCAATTTTGTCAGAATGAATTTATTTGAGGGAATGTGTTGAATAAGGTTTGAGACATTGGAAAACGTTTTATAAACAAACAGTCATGCCGAAATTTTATAAAAATATTACACTTAGAAATATTTGTAGTAAAACCTACTTTCTTAAAAATCCGACAAAAAGATGAAATAATAATATATTATTATTTTAATAATCAACTAAAAGACGAAAAATATATTTCATAAATTACTAAATTATAAAACTCCCAATATTTATTTAATATATTTAACACTGTGTTAATACTTATAGTTTTTTACATCTTAACTAGATATACTTAGAAATTACTCCGAGTAATATTGCCGGAATATATTTCTAATTTCTTATTGGTCTATGTATTTATTTCTTAATTACTCTACTTAACTATATCCTTTATATAGTTATTAATACTCTAATTCCTAAGTATATACTCAAATGTATTTTCTTCGTTTTATATTACAACACCACACAATACCAATAATTCTAAAAACAAGTAATAACAAAACGCTTTTTTTGTTTTTTATAACTCTTATGCACTTCAATTTCAAAATGCACTTTTCAAACATTATATCGAGTTGGACAAATATGCTAGGGTCTTGACTGGACGCGTTGTTCGTGTTGTTTGTCCTTCTTATTCACATCTACTATTATCCTTGTTTAAGGTTAAGTTCTCGTAAGCACATTTTAAAACTATTCTTCCTTGGGGGGGAAAATGTATACTCAAAAATCTATTTTAAATTTCTTTCATCTTCATACTTCATCTTTACTTCATCCATCTTCACTACGCTTCACAACTTCACTCAACTAGACACTACTCTCCGATCTACATTTCGGACACTATATTTAGTATTGATCACCACGAACGAACTATACTTACAGTTGATCACCACAATTACCTATTACACAAACTATAATACACACCGTGACAAGATCACCAATAATAATTTACAAGATATACTACGCCTTCACAATAACAAAAACAAAACTACAATACTTCTTAATTTGATGATAAGAAGTATTCTTCTCTTTCACTTGAGGAATTAAGCTTGAATCACTTAGAAACAAAGCTTTATGATTAAATGATTAAAGGATTGTAGAAGATGTGTAGACTGATTTTAGACAGAAAAGAATAAGTGCAAAAGGTGAGAAAATCCAGTGAGAAACAAGTTTTGTATTATAGGCTCAAAATGGGGAGCCTTTTTGTCGGGCGACCCCCTTAATTAGGGTGCCGTTCCCCCTCTATATTTTAAAGGGAGCCTTATATTAAGGGGGCCGCCAGGGCCAGGGACGCTCCCGTTTTTCCTTTTCCGGGGGAGGTGTTTTTGGAACATTTATACGTTTTCAGGTAGACAATTTTAAATTTCAAAAATATTTTCTTTTGAATCAAGACATTTCTTTTAAATCTAAAAATATTTTGTAAAAGTTATAAAAATGTTTGTGACATTTTTATAAAAAATGTGAGCTTAAATAAAAATTCCTTTGATCATAAAATGATTAAGCATTTATTTATTCATACCATTAAGTGATTAAAATTTTGAAATGAAAATTTACTACTAATTACTTGTTTACGTTTAATTTTACACTGAGCGTTTTAACATTTTGTGATTATCAAAACGTAGAGATGTCAATATTATTAATAACATTTTTAGGCATTTATTTCTATCAACAATCTCCCCTTTTTGATGATTACAAAATCTAAACTCATTAAATGTAAAATTATTTTTAAACAAGTATTTAGTGAGTTTTATTTCTATTTCTCCCCTTTTTTGTAGAATCAAAAAGGCGTTGTCGAAGATTACACGTAAAGTCGACGGTACAATCGCTCCCTCTTGATGTGTACTCCCCCTCGTTTGAGTGCACCAAGGAATCGAGCTATGGTAACTTTTGCTACAAAACGAAAGTTAGGAAGTATCAACGATATCCATTTCTAAACATATAGCAAATAAGAGGGAAAGTATGGCATGTTAAAAAAGTTTAACAATTGTCAAGAAATTTGTGTAAACCAATAAACACAAATATGTATCAATTAGACTCAACTTATAAAGTTAGGAGGCATTCAACCAACTAAAAATTTAAAGTCAAGCAAGTGCATATTTAAAAGCATAATACTAAAGATTATTCATTAAACATAAAAATTATGCATAAAACATAATCATGCATACATCAAATTTTAAGTAATATGCTTGAAGCATATTAATACAACATACATAAAATTAAACTACAAAGGCCCTAATATTCTTAGAATTCCATAGATTGGTGTAAAAGGTTTGGTTGCAATTATTTAAAACATGAGTGACTAAACTAGTATTATGTCTAGTTTGAGGAAAGTCGTTATGGTGGATGGTATGTTTGGAAAGGAGGTTGTGAAAGATATGTTCTATGTAAGAGACATGTATTGGAGTTCTCTATTAATCCAAAGAATTAGAGTAGGGTTGGTGAATGCACACAACATAGCATGAAATCTCCATGAGCTTCAAGAATGGTTCCAGACCAAAAGAGTGGAGAGGGAGGGTGAGGAGTATTGAGAATTTGAACATTCAAGTGGAGGTAATTAGTGGTAAGGGTGAGAGTGATGTCCATTGATACATTTTCTTGAGTTGGAGATGGTGGAGGAACTCTTGGAGGAGGAGATGTTGGTGAGTTTAAGTAACCATTGGTTAATGGTGAAGTGGAGGAGGTTGGTGATTTGGGTATGTAGGCAATAGAAGAAGAAGTATCTTTGGTTGATGGTGTTTTTGAAGGTGCATTTGGAAGCACTAGTGATGGGGATTTGGATGTTTGAGTGAGAGGTTTTTAATATCATTTGTGTTAAATCCCCACACAACAATTATTTTGGTGGAATGATGTTGATGTTTGTCCTTTAGGAAGGTTTGGTAAGAAGCTCAAGTGGATGCTTATGAAGGTTTATGTTGGTTGATAATGGTATGAAGAAGATGATAAAGTTTTTGGTAGGTAAACATTTGGAGGAGGAAAAATTTATTGTAGAGATTAGGCTGGAAATGAAATAAAAATTTGAACAAGTTTAAGATTTTTCATAATGGTTTGAGTTTTCTAGGTAAGGGTAGCTGTGAGGCTCTAAATTTATAAGGGAGTCAAAAAACAAAAAGAATGTAACAGTAATTCTCGTGGATCTGAGTGTTCGGCCCCCTTTATTTAGGTTGTCGGTTGCCCTTATTGTGATATTGGGGCGCCTTTTGGGCTAAGGGGGACCCGCCCAATCCTGATATTTTTCAGACGACAAAAATTTGATTTTGTCTAAAATTTTGTAGTAAATGTTTTGTTTTGGGGTCAATTTGTAGCAAGTACCTATGTGAAATGTATGTGCTATGAAAACAAGTATATCATATATGCATGCAATTTGTTAAAGATATTTGAAATAAAGATTTAAACACAAAGATCATACTAATAGCACATAATAATTTGAGGTTCTAAGAAAGATAAGCAAGATCACATTCTTCCGACTAAGTCGGGTTGTCATCACACAAGTAATTAAACACAAACGTAATTTCACACAAAGTCCTAAACAAGTTATTCTACCGAGCTAATCGCCACTCAACATCTTTACTTCTTTTTCTTGTCGAAAACTCCTCGCAATGCCTTGCCAAATGATTTGAATCCACCTCTAACTTCTTCATGGATTTGTTGCGTTTGATTAAGCAAGTCGGTTTGTCGCTCGAAGAGAAGATCAGCATCTTGTTGTGAAGAAGTGGTAATGTCATATCGTTGGTAGTTAAGTGGTTCGAGAGAGTTTAGGTAAGTGGTGGGAGATGGGGTACTAGCACAAGAAGCACTATCATCCTCATCATCATCTCCATGGTGAGATGAAGATCTATAGTTATGATGGGCGGATGTTGATGAGACAGAGTGACGGGCTTTTCCATGATCACTTCGGGGTTTTTAAGTTTGTTTAAGAGCAAGTGGACGCATGACTCGATCAACAATATTGTAAATGACATTGTTGAGATGGGGGTAGTGTTCCATGATGTGTCGATAAAGAAAGGTTTAAAAAAAAAAAACAATACCATAAGAAGATTGGGAGGTCGGAATTAGATCGAAGCAATTACAATTCTTTTGCCTCAAATGAAGTGCAAGATTGTATTGTTCTTCGGCAACAATACAATACAACATGTGAGAGAGACTAGCTGAAAGGTCGTCCCGGTTGCTTCCTAGTCTGAACACATTCTCACGAATGAGTTCTTCCCAAGGCCTCATGTCTTCTCTTAATTCTTTGGTAAGAATTTGATTAGGATTGAGAACGACACTTTGACTTTTGATAGTGCAGTTCAATTCGACACGTTCCAATTAAAGAGATTGACGAATGTCGTCAGAAGTAGGAAGATTGGTATGATATGGTCCTTCAGTTTCTTGGGAGTATGCAAGTGATGCAAGATCCTACTCGTTTATGAAGACGGCTTGACCATTATATGGAATTCTAAAAATTTGACCGAATTGTGCGAGTTAGAGAGTGATGAATTCATGTTGGATCATGAATGAGATTAGGAGATAACCGAGTTCATCGGTTTGGACTTTAACTTGACTATAAAAGTCTAGAATAAATCGAGGAACGATTGGCTCATTGATTTCGAAAAGATAATTGAAGCGAACATTGGTGAACATTCCCTCAATGTCGTTAGATTTGTAATAGAGTTGATCCATGACTCGACCCTTGTGAATGCAACGGTTTTCGATTGGTTTATAGAATTGAGCAATGACGGGAGAAAATCCGGGTATTTCAGATAGTTTAGGGATATATGATTTAGTACGGGTGGTATCACCAACAGTTGTCCGATGGCTATGTTTATCCACCTAAACAACGAGAAAAACAATAAATAAATTTATTAAAAATTAAAAAGAATATAAAAAAATAATATTTTTAAAAATCGACATATGGTGGGGACAAAGAGTACTTTTGACTCTAAGAATAAAAACCAAAGAAGTAATTCCAATTCATCCTTAATTTATTTTTGACTCAATCTAGAGTATCAAAAAAAATATTAACCCAGTGTAATCTTTTCAAGTGTTTTGATGCTAAATAAGTAGAGTATAGATTATTTCGACATGAGATTAAATTTCTAGGAAATAATCCAAACGCTCCTCTATTAACATACACTTTGACTAAGAATGTCGAAAGATATACATTAAGTTGTATATTTTGCCGACTAAAATGAGTTCATTACATATGACTTGACAAAAATGAAATGGTGTTTGTTTTGACTCCAGACCAAGCTAAATTGTTCTAAAACGTTTTAATCCATACTCCCTTTATTTAATAGTTTTTATTAAATGTATCAACGTGTATATGAATTATATATCTTGATGACTTATACAAGTTAGTTATGTGTTTATACAAGTGAAAAAAATGTGATGATGGTCATTTCAACTCTATACTATAATCCTATGATATGAACCAAACACCCTTTTATTTTTATAAAGTTTCACCCATCGAATCGAAAAATATATATTGAGTTATGTATGCTTTGATAATCAATATATGATTACTTTTAACATGAATCAACAATGTACAAGTTCTTGGTTGAAATTTTCTAGTTTTAAAAAAACTTTCGAAGATGTATGTAAATTTTCGAACCAAAATTTTTTAGTGATTCATTCCTATTGAAAATTTTGAATTCCTATTACTACGGGAATCATAGTAGTTGTAAGAAATAAGATACACTAACAATAGACATTGATCCGGAGGTCAGGGAGGATTAAACAAATAAGTTGCCATTGTATTATTTAGTGAGAGAAAGGAAAGATGTGTGTTTTCTAGAGAGAGAAATACATACACCTTATTACAAGTAAAATGAATCTTCACCCATCCATAGAAGTATGGAGGGGGTATTTATAGTCCTAGTGACACCTAACTATTGTAACTTGTCATTATTAGTCCCTACGTGATACATAGCAATTATACATTGATCCAGAGGTCGTGGTGGTTTTTTAAACAAATAAGGTGCCATTGGATTATTTAGTGAGGAGAATGGAAAGAGTGTGTTTTCTAGAGAGAGAAACAACACACACCTTATGATACAAAAATGAATCCTTACCCCTCCATGGAAGTATGGAGGGAGGTTTATTTATAGTCCTAGTGTCACCTAACTATTGTAACTTGTCATTATTTGTCCCTACGTGTCACGCTATAAATGAACTAATGTAATTCCGGATATGTCACCATATTTTAATTCTAACAATCTTCCCCTAATATGTGGACACATACGGAATTACTTACAATGTTCCTATCAAGTACAATTACAATAAAATAAAGTCTTCCAAAGCTGAAGATGTCTTCTGAGTTCTCCTTGTCTTGAAACTTGTACTCCAGCTTAGATCTTCATTATCTTTACTTGTTCTGGAACCATTGTAGTATGCATGAGTTGGATTAACTTCCCCCAAATTCATGCAGCATGTCTTGAAAAGCTTTCTTCATAGACTCCTTTTTGGCGAAGTTCTGATCAAGCTTTCCTCAAACCAACTTACCTATCTAAGCAGTTTCTAAAACATTGTTATAGATTCAACAATCTTCTATTGTTCATTGACGTGCTCACGGAAATTTGTAGTAAGTCACAACCACACCCAACGACCACTGCTTCTTGTTCATTGGGGCTTGGGACTTGGTGAATATTCGTTCGAGGGTGCATGCGAGAATTCTGCTAGCAACAATTCAATCTCAACGTTATGTAGAATACTTCATAAAAACCATACTTGGTAAAGTAGTATCACTCTTCCCCTGGAAGTTGAACGGTAACCATCAAAGTCAACTAAGTCGCGATGTTCTACATTTCCCCCATGATGGTTTCAATCTCTTCAAAGCTTCATGGTTGCGTACGTACATAATTACTCGAGAAGTTCTTGTCTTATCAAAATCTTGATATCCAAACGACAAGGCATTACTCTCTTTTCTTAAGAAGCCGTAGAGGAAATGAAGTAAGAATCAAGAAAACTTGGATAATCAAGGGCTATGTTTATGATGTCGTATTGAAGAACTTTGAGAAATTTTTCTTAGACTGTGAGTCTTCTTGCTTCTTTGGAAATGGCACATTTATATCCCGTTGAATTGGTGATTACATCGAACCTTTAAACCTCTCTGGCTAACTTACCAACCTCGTTATTTTGTCGCTAGTTGTTTGTGATCACTTGGGGAAGTAAACCCGATTTACTAAACTTGAAAATGATAGTAAGATCCCAATTTGTTACTTTAAGTCTGGCATCTGTTGTTGATGAAGAACGGTGCAAGATTAAATCTATATAGTACTCTATACCCAACTAGAAAAGTATAAGAAGTCAACACCTCTTGAAAATTTTCCACATCGACTTCTGCTGTTGTGACATTGAGTACTACAATGTAACTCCTTTAAGTGATAGTTAACCAGGTCTGCAACCAACCACCCTTGACTACTAGAACTAGATAATTTAAGTCTCAATCATAGTTGTATACGTTCAAGCAAGTCATCAATCGATAGATTAGGTTTAAAGAAAAAGGGTAGCAAATAGAAGGAAGTCTCGATGATGAAATAAGTAGACGCCTTCGTGAAACCCACTTTAAGCTCAAATAAGGGATACCAAATCAACTACGTGATCACTTGTCATCGTAATCCGAATCTTTAGCCGTTTGTCATTTTAGTGAATCTTATTCAGATCGTTTTTAGTGTTATGTATCGTGTTTGTTGTTTAAATTTCGTTAAACTAAGACAAATATTGTTTTGAATTGTCGTTAACGAATCAATATTGTCTAGTCAAACTTGTCATGAAAGAATTTGTTGTACTCGGCTTAATCCAAAAATGATGTCCATTTAACCAAATTATACAAAAATTCATGTATAAATTTGGGCAAAGCTTCGGCCTATCAAATTGAGACAAATAAGTTCACCTCAAACTAAAAAAAATAGCTGGCCTTCTATCATTTTTCATACTCGGCCCAACAATCCAGCCCAACATTGTATATCCTAATAAATTGCAGCCCATTAAAACAACAATTTGGTCCATCTCATTGATGGGAAGGCTTAGTCCAAAAGAGAATTAGGATAAAAGCATACTAAATCCCTAATTATTCTCACAATAAACTAACTAATAACATGTTGGTCCGCCCCCTTCTTTACTTCATAACGCAGACAAGAAGAATAAAAAACTACTATGATCCATCTCACCCAAAAAAATCTACTCCCTTACTACAATCTTATTCAATCACTCAATAAACATGCAACCACCCATCTCTAATAAATAATAGAAAAACGCATTCAAACCCTTTTTGACAACACAAATCACAAGCAATCCATTACCTCTTTTCATTCAGCTAATTAATCCAATACCCTTTGTCAGAATCTTAAATCACGATCATGGTCTTCAAGGCCCTTTGGAGGGTCTCAGGTAGGGTCGTTTGGTAATTGCTTTGTATGTCATAAATTGAAAGAAAGGAAGATGATAACATACATGTTATTGGTCCAACTTTAATTTTGAATATTGAAAAAGGGTTTAACATTTACACCGATCAATGAAGAGGTTTATTTTCATGTATTGATCTTTTAGAAGGTCTTGACTTAATTTTAATACATAAAAAAATGAATTTGAGATCGTGATGTATTCTTGTTTGAGTCTTGTAATGGGATAAAGGAGATGATGGTGTGAAGGAGATGATGGTGATTATTATGTGACGATGGGTTGAGGTTGATTGTGGATTTAGATTTGATATGTTGTAATAGGTTGTTGTTGTGAGAAGGTTGTTGGATTTTGATTTGTAGTGAGACTGTCATTGTTGATGTTTTTTATTGATGTTGTTGTTGTTAAGATGTGGTAGGTTTGGTTTTGAGTTGCAAGTCTGTTTGATTTACACCATTTTGTTTTGACTTGATTAGCGAGTCTTGACCGGGGTCAACTCGGTAAATTACGAGGTTTGAAGCTGGTTTGGGTTCATGGGGGCAAACTGCTAACTCGCTATTTTGAAGAAATTTGGGCAGCGGTTCGTTTGTATTTGGCTTAGAAATATGTCTTCATTGTACCTGTTCTTCATAACTCGCTATCTGCCAAATCGCTACCCCAACTCGCTAGTAAGACCTGTTTTTGTCAACTCGCTTATCCTTCAAACTTCAACTCGTACATGTCACTAGAGTATAATGTACTTTTTCCTGGAAATTCTGGATAGGGTTTTTTTCTTTTTATAAGTCGCTACCTAAGAAGCTTATGAAAAACACTTGAAAATTCTGGTTCTTTTAAGCAAAAAAAAATATGGAGTACAGCAGATTTGAAACTAGAAATGAATCAGAAATATATAAGAACATATAATAACATGTTCATGACTTTTTTACACAAAAAATGAATGAACAGTAACCAAACAAATGAACAGTAACTGGACAACAACAAACATGATACGATACACCCCTGCAACTCTGATGCCATTTGTAAGAATTATGGGTTCAACTAACAATAGAACATTGATCCGGAGGTCGAGGAGATTAAACAAATACAGTTGCATTGTATTATTTAGTGAGAGAAAGGAAAGATGTGTGTTTTCTAAAGAGAGAAACACACACACCTTATTACAAGTAAAATGAATCCTCACCCCTCCGTGGAAGTATAGAGGCGGTATTTATAGTCCTAGTGACACCTAACTATTGTAACTTGTCATTATTAGTCTACGGGTTACGCTAATATAATGAATAATGTAATTCCAGATATGTCATCATATTTTAAGGCTAACGGTAGTTATGAATTACCTAGACCTAATCATAAAAATATAAAAGATACAAAAATTATGAAAAATACCCAATTTTGATTAAGAGCAAAATTGGATGAAATCGAAGGAGAAAAGTAAGAAAAGCTTACATAGGTTGTTGTTTATTCGACTGTTGGTGTTGCCCCTTGCGGAATTTTTAATCAATTAGGTGTTTGGAGGTTTGAATTTTTAATGATTTGGGGTGTTGTTTTTTAGTCATAGTTGCAAGGCAGGAAGATGGGAAGAACGAAAATGTGTGTGTTGTTAAATGGGTTTTGTTTTTACAGGTAAAATGGTCTGTTTGTCGAATTAAATAGCCGGTCCCCTTAAAGATAAGGGGGTCGCCTATCTGACGACCAAGTTTTTCTTGGTTTTTCAATTTTGACTAGTTTTGTTAATATACTATTATCAAAATACGTCGAGAGCTACTAGTAATATTATTATAGATAAGCTAGTTGTCGAAAGAATGATGGGACAAAAATACTTGACACGGTTAACTAACTTTTCGTTATATTAAGTAAACTTAAATAATTTCTAATGAAACAATTAAGTTGTTAAGAATTTTAGATCGAGAGGAGGTTTAGAGATGATTGACGAAATTTAATTGACATTTTAATTAACCTTTCGTTAATTAAAAAATACTATGATTACTTCGGATGAGATAATCAAGTTGTCAAGCCGGGAGAAAATTTAACGTTGGATTTAGTGACGTTTTCAATAAACTTCTTGTTGATTGAATAGATTAATTACTTCGGATGAATAGTAATGTCACGATTTTAGGAGCGTTTGCGAGGAGAGAGATGATGATGAATGCGTGACGATGTATAATCAGCATGGAATCAAAGCTCGATATGATAAATTCCAATAGACATTGTTGATTGTTGGACATGTAGGTCGGGGCGACGTCGTAGTCGAAGAGAGGTTTTTCATCCATAGTGTGTTGATTGGTCATGCTTTCCGGCGTTAAGATGTAAAAACTAATCCTACTTCTATGTTGATTATTACTACTAAACTCTCTTGTTCTCATCACGTGAGTTTGTACAAGTGGACATAGAAGATTTCTATTTTTCAGTGGTACGTAGAGAATCCTAATTCAACTACGTGAGAAAAGAGTTCATAATGAACAATTTCTCTTAATTCTAGAAAACCAACAAATGGCATTTCTAGTGACTACACTATTTCCTCAAGCTTAACTTTACTCTATTAACTATAACCTTTTAGTTTAGCAAATATTATTTGTAGCATAATATCACATAGTCATTTAACATTTTGCACATAATCTATATTCTAAGTAATTGGGAAATAAAACGCACCTTTGCCTACAATGTGTTTTCTTCAACATCTTTAAGTGAGCAACCTTTGAAGGAGAAATCTTTTGGTAATACTGTCATAAAATTTTAAGAGTGTATTCACTTGTCGGATTCCAAACAGTGTTCATGAACACCTCAACTTAAATGTTGTAACGACTCAACCACTTAATCCCCAATGTCTCATGGGTCCAAAATTGTTAGTCCCGAACATATTTTGCATAGGTTGCATTTCATTTGGATACATATAGGATGGATATATTCCACACGGAGAGAAGTTTGGTTGTTGTGACTAATTCCACATTGAATGATTATTATTAGGGTAATTTTATCTACCTTGATCTCTCCTAGGTTGTGGTGTTTTAGACTAAGGGTGAGAGTTATTAGTTCTTTTAGGAGGAATTTTAGATCTCATTTTAGGTTTAGTAAATCCGACTCCATGTTTTAAGAAAGGTTTATAAAAACGTTTTACTTCGTCGTTGCTTGCAATGGGTATTTTAGTATTGTTTATAAGCATAAATTTTGGTCTTGGGCTTGAGTTTAATTCTACTACTTTTTCTTTAGACTCAACCTCTTGTGATTTAACAAAATTCACTTGTTTAGACTCACTAGTTGATCCTTTGGTAAAATTAAATCCTAGGCCGGATTTATCACCGGAAGGTTTTTGAAGATTTAACATTTTCTTAAGCGATTTACTACTATTATTAAATTGATTAAGCTTAGAAATTTCTTCCTTAAGTTTTTCATTTTCAAATCTAAGGTCTTGACATGTTTTACATTCTTCATTGACCTCTTTACCTTTTTTCTATTTTAGATAGTTTATTTTTTAGTTCTAGTACTTCATTTTCAAATTTATTTTTAATTTGTTTTAGTGATTTATTTTTAGCCATGACTTTTAGACCTATTTTGCATAGTCGATTATATTCATTATCTAAGTCTTTTTCATCTAACGATGATTGGTCATCACTAAAGAATTCGGTTTCGGAAAGTACCTCATTAGAAGCTTTAGCCATAAGACATTTTTCGTCTTTAGTCTTTTCTTCTTCATCTTCACTATCGTAAGTCGAACTATCTTCATCACTTGATTCCTTTTTGGCTTTCAAGGCAAGAGATCTATTTTGTTCTCTTTTGCCTTTGTCCACTTCGGAATCATTCATAATTATTATTTCATAAACTTTCAAGTTTTCAATAAGTTCATCAAGCGATAGAGATGTTAAATCCTTTGATTCTTCAATAGCCGTAACCTTTACTCGCCATTTAGGATGAAGTGCCCTAAGAAATTTCCTAA
>BQNB010027805.1:0-13829 GCA_026074375.1 Tanacetum coccineum
ATTTCGTGGATTTTGATCCTTGTTGTATATTTATATTTATTTATATTTATCTATATATAAAAAGGAGTAAGTTCACGCGAGTCAAGGAGTCTATGAAGAAAGCTTTTCAAGACATGCTGCATGAATTGGGGGGAAGTTAATCCAACTCATGCATACTACAATGGTGTCAGAACAAGTAAAGACAATGAAGATCCAAGCTGGAGTATAAGTTTCAAGACCAGGAGAACTCATAAGACATCTTCAGCTTTGGAAGCGCTTTGAAAGACTTTATTTAATTGTATTTGTACTTGTTAGGAACATTGTAAGTAATTCCGTATATGTCCACATATTGGGGGAAGATTGTTAGCCTTAAAATATGGTGACAAACACGGAATTACATTAGTTCATTTATAGAGTGACACGTAGGGACTAATAATGACTAGTTACAATAGTTATGTGTCACTAGGACTATAAATACCCCCTCCATACTTCAATGGAGGGGTGAAGCTCACTTTTGAAAAAGTGTGTGTGTGTGTGTTTTCTCTCAACAAAAACACACATCTTCCATCCTTTTCCTTTTCTCTCTAATTCAATGGCTACTTTTCTTTTCCATTTTACCAAGCCTCCGGATCTTGTGTTCTAAGGGTGAATCTAATGTTAACATTATACGTGTGGAAAAAGCTTTCTCTTTCAGAGCTTACTCCTACTTGTATGACTCTTAAACTTGTGGACTGTTCGATCTCCCAACCGATCGGTATCGCCGAAGATGTCGACGTAAAAGTAGGAAAGTTCTAATTCCTAGCCGACTTTGTAATCGTAGACTTTGATGCCGATCCCCGAGTTCCCCTAATTCTCAGGAGATCCTTTTTAAAGACCGGACGTGCTTTGATTGATGTTTACGAAGGAGAATTAACTCTTGATAGATGTTTGTTCTTGCTGCGGTTTTGACTTACAGAAGGGGTGTCATCATTGCCGTTTTTTCTGCTTGCGGGTTGCGTTGTGGTCAGTGCATTTTCTTGCTTAATTAAGATTTGCGTTTTGTCCATTAGCGTTAGCTTATTGAAGATTGCGTTTTGGTCATTTGCGTTTTGCTTATTGAAGACTGCGTTTGTGGTCCATTGCGATTTTGCTTATTGAGATTCTTTTGCTTATTGAAGATTGTCATTTGTGTCATTGCGTTTTTGCTTATATGAGAAGACTGGTTGTGTCACTACGATTTTGGTCATTGCGTTTGGGGTTTTGATTCCCCCCCCCCATGCTTTATGCATAGTGAAGACTAAATAATAGCGTTTTATGCACACTGTGTGCGTAAAGCCACATTGAAACCATTTTTTATAGCAAAATCTAAACATATGCTGCCCAAATCTCAACAAATCATTGCATTTTGTTTCAAGAAGACTGCGTTTTGTCCATTGAAAACCCTTGTTTTCGATCCGCACATCAGGTGGGCATGTGACCGACTTTGGGCATATGACCGAATTTGGGAATATTATAAATCAACAAGAACAACAAACAAACACCACAATCAAGAATCAAGACTCATAGACACAATCAACCATAACAAAAACACCACACAAACAACAACACTTAGATCCAAAAATCGATCTTGAAAAGATTCACTTAAAATGACAAAATGGCTAGATACTCGATTACATGCCATGGTGATCAGGACGTTGCTTTGATATCCTTATTCGATTAAAGTTGAATTTCATAGAGGTTCTACTTATTTCATCATCGAGGACTTTCTTCTATTTTCTTATCGGCTTGATGACTATTGCTTGAACTTAAACTGTTTATGATTCAGACATGAGATTATCTAGTTTCCATAAGGTCAAGCGGAGTCTTGGATTGAAGACACACGGATAACTACACTTAAAGAGTTACTTGTAGGACTCATTGACACACGCATTGGTCGATGTGGATAATTTCAAGAGTTGTTGTACATCTTATACTGTTTACTTCAGTTTCCAAGTTATTGATAAATCGGGGTATTATTTCACCATTTGATACACGAAATAGCCGACAGAATACGAGGTTGGTAAGTTAGCCAGAGAGTTTAAAGGTTGAGATGTAATCAGCACTTCTCACGGGTTATTTTGTGCTATTCCAAGACAAAGTTACTTCACAGTCTAAGCAAAATCTTCAAAGTTCTTCGATGACATTTCATTCACAAGACCGTGAATATACCAAGTGTTCTTTGATTCCTGGCTTCATCTCCTCTACTGTTCAGAAGTCAAAAGGTAATGAATTCTTTTGGATATCAAGATTTATGCTTATACATAAACTTCTCACGATATATGTAAACGTACACGGCAATGAATGCTCCGAGATTCGCGAAACCCATCATCGAGGAAAATGTGTACATCCGGGAACTTAGTTAACTTTTGATGTTCCACGTCCTCAACTTCTAGTGGAAGTATGTAGAACTACTTTACATTATAGATGGTATATGAGAGTATTGCTCTGCATACGTGTAAAGACTCATTGTTGCTGAATTCTCGCATGCACTACTGAACGAATAATTCATCAACCAAGCCCTAATGACAAGATGTAGGAGTTATTATGTGGTTGGTTATGACTTCGTGCTACAAATTTCTGCTGTGCACGTTAAATGACAAGTAAGATTGTTCATGCTACAATCAAAGTTTAAGAATCTGCTTAAGATAGGGAATTTGGTTTTGGGGGGAAGCTGATTTAGACACTTCGCCAAAAAAGGAGTCTACTGAAGAAAGCGTTTTCAATACATGCTGCATGAATTTGGGGGAAGTATAATCCAACTCATGCATACTAACAACGGTTCCAGAACAAGTAAAGACAATGAACTATCCAAGGCTGGAATACAAGTTCATGACCGATATGAGGGATAGAACTCACACACAACTTCATCTTTTGGAAGCGCTTTGTGAAAGACTTATTAATTGTATTTGTAACTGTGATTCGGAACAGTGTAAGGTAATTCTGTATATGTCCATTTATTAGGGATTATTGTGAGCCGTAAAATTAGGGGGAACAAACAGACCGGAAGTACATAGTTTCATTTAAGAGTGACCTTAAGGACTAATAATGAACTAGATTACAATAGTTATGTGTCACTAGACTATAAATTATCCCCCCTCCATACTTCAATGGAGGGGTGAAGCTCACTTTTGAAAAAGTGTGTGTGTGTGTGTTTTCTCTCAACAAAAACACACATCTTCAGTCCATCCTTTTCCCTTTTCTCTCTGAATTCCAATGCAACTTTTCTTTCCATTATACTCAAGCTCCGATCTTGTAGTTCTAAGGGTAATCTGGATTGTTAACAATTATACGTGTGGAAAAAGCTTTCCTCTTTCGGAGCTCACCCTACATTGTAATAGACTCTTAAACTTGTGGGACTGGTTCGAGGTCTCCCAACCTCGATCGTATCGCCGAAGATGTCGACAGGTAAAAAGTAGAAGTTCTAATTCCTAGCCGACTTTGTAATCGTAGACTTTGATTGCCTGTATCGCCGAGGCTTCCCCTAAATTCTCAGGAATCCGTTTGTTAAAACCCCGTACGTGCATTGATTGATGTTTACGAAGGAGAATAACTCTCGGGTTGAGAAAAGAGACCGTAACATCAATCTTGATCAAACGGCGAATACGTCCACCTAGATAATTCGGTTACCGAATCGCCGTCAATGTAATGGCTTGGTGAGGATGTTCTTAAGAGTTACTTGTTTCCTCCGATGTGATTTGCAGAGTGGGCAATCCCCCTCCTTATTAAGACCAAGACGTTTCTTGTGCTTTTTTTTTACCGTGGGCCTGTGTGGTGGGTGGTTGGGGGGGGGGGGAAAGGCCCTTGCTTAACCTCTTCTCCGACGCTCACTCCCTTCAGGGGATATTGATTTTCTTACTCGAGAAGCAAAGCTTTCCTCACTTTCTTGAAGATGATCCAACTTCCACCGAAAGTTGATGACTCATATTATGACCCAGAGGTGGGACATTCTTTCTCTTGAATGCATTTCTCAATATTATCCATCAATACCCCCTCCCACCTCAAGGAAATTATTTGCTGAAATTCGAAAAGAACTTATGTTTTTGTTATTGAGCTAAAAACTGATAAATCTTCAATTGATGAATTCCCCAGGTCGAAACTCAAGGACTTACCTCCTCATCTCGAGTACGCATTTTTGGAAGGTGACGACAAGTTACCCGTCATAATTGCTAAAGATTTGAGTGTCGAGGAAAAAGTCGCTCTCATAAAGGTTTTGAAGTCACATAAGCGAGCCATCGCTTGAAAACTCTCCGACATTAAGGGTATTAACCCAGAATTTTATACCCACAAGATTCTTTTGAAAGAGGACTACAAACCGGTAGTCCAACACCAAAGACGGGTGAATCTGAAGATCCACGATGTCATTAAAAAGGAGGTTGAAAAACTTCTTAACGTCGGATTAATTTACCCGATCTCGGATAGTCATTGGGTAATCCCCGTACATTGCGTACCGAAAAAAGGTGGTTTTACCGTTGTTGAAAATGATGAAAATGAGTTGATCCCGACTCGATTGGTTACGAGGTGGCGTGTATGCATTGACTACCGTAAGTTAAATGAAGCCACCCGTAAAGACCATTTTCCACTTCCCTTTAAGGACCAAATGCTTGAGAGATTAGCGGGAAATGAGTACTATTGTTTTCTCAATGGTTTCTCGGGTTACTTTCAAATTCCCATCGACCCTCATGATTAATAACAATCCTACGTGTCCAGTAAGGAACGTTTCGGTCCGACCGTGCGCAGTGCCTTTTCGAGCTTATGCAATGCACCGGGTACGTTCCAAAGGTGTATGATGGCTATATTTCATGATATGATCGAAAAATCGATGGAAGTCTTCATGGATGACTTCTCGGTCTTTGGGAACTCATTCGAAAATTACCTCTCTCGTGTAGACAAGATGCTTCAAAGGTGTGAAGACACCAATCTTTGTCTAAATTGGGAAAAGAGTCATTTTATGGTTAAGGAAGGCATTGTCCTTGGCCATAAGATTTCTAAAAATGGGATTGAGGTCGATGAAGCCAAAGTCGATGTGATTGCTAAGTTACCTCATCCCACCACCGTCAAGGGTGTTCGGAGTTTTCTCGGTCATGCCGGTTTCTACCGACGGTTCATTAAGGATTTTTCCAAAATTTCTCGACCGATGACTCATCTTCTTGAGAAAAATACTCCGTTCATCTTCTCTGAAGAATGTATTGAAGCTTTTGAAATGTTAAAGAAAAAACTTACTGAAGCTCCAATCTTGATTGCCCCTGACTGGGACTTACCCTTTGAGCTTATGTGCGATGCAAGCGACTTTGCCATAGGTGCGGTCTTGGGGCAACGTCATGAAAAACACTTTAGGCCTATACATTATGCTAGTAAAACAATGAACGAGGAAAAATCGCATTACACCACGACGGAGAAAGAAATGTTAGCCGTGGTGTATGCTTTGTAAAAATTCTGGTTTTACCTCATCTTGAACAAAAGCATTGTGTATACGGATCACTCCAACCTTAAATATCTGTTTGCTAAAAAAGATTCCAAGGCGAGATTGCTCCGGTGGGTTCTCCTCCTTCAAGAGTTCAAATTTAAAGTAATTGACACAAAAAGAGCCGAGAATCTCATGGCCGGTCATCTTTCCCGATTAGAAAATCCTTATGAAAATGTGCTCGACCCAAAGGAGATAAATGAAACGTTTCCTCTCGAGACACTTAATATGGTGACTTTACGTGGCGACTCAAGTACCCCGTGGTTTGCCGATTTTGCAAATTACCACGCGAGGAATTTCATTGTTAAAGGGATGTCGTCCCAACAAAAGAACAAGTTTTTCAAAGATGTTAAACACTGATTCGTTATTAAGAGATTTTTTTATCATGTTTTGAATACATAAGAATTGTCGTGAGATGATGTATCCAAAATCATTAAAACTTTGTTTTTCGAAAAACTTCCCCTCAAACATTGACTATTTTGAAAATGACACCAAATGTAAAAGAATTGTCTTGTAAAAGTTTATGAGGGATGTAGTGTTGAACACATAATTTTGAAAGATTTTGAATTGTCATTGAGAAATTCTTGAAAAATTGTCTTCAACATTTTAAAAAACATCATGTTAGAAGATTTCTCTTCTAACGCTAAGGATAAGCGCACTAAAAACGTACACTTATATTTTTTTCACGTTCGGGTCTGAGTTTGCTATCCTCTCAGAGTGATTACAAAGTCCATAAAGGAAAAATATTAAATGACATGTTTGAAAGCATTTGAATATCTTGCTGAACTTCAATTTACACCTGTGTCAATATAAATCAACTTTTATAGCGTACGTATATGGTTATCGATTCCAAGGACATGTCGAGAAGATTCTTTTTGGAAATTATCGTGTTTTTGGATTTTGATTTTCTTTTTTGAAATTTTATATTTTTGTTTTTGTTTTATAGGTTTATATTTTTTGTTATTTTGTTTTCTAAAAATTTATACATGTCGAATGTTTGAGGAAATATCATGCAGTATTCATTGCCAATCCTTCAGATCTGCTGGAGTCAAACTCTCATAGAAATTAGTTTCTGACAAGATTACTAAATCTTCATCTTCGGGTAAGGCTTTAGTAAACATATAAGCTAATTGGTATTCAGTTCTGACAAAGTACAATTCAATTATATCGTTTTCAACATGTTCCTTGATGAAATGATATTGAGTATGTATGTGCTTGGTACGGGAGTGCTGCACGGGGTTGCTATGAGAATTGCTCATGACTGAACTAGTAGTCGTAATAAAACGGTATTTTGTTGTAGTTGATGCCTTAATCCTTACAGCTGTGTCCTCATCCACTTTACTTTGAGCTCTAACTTGTAGACAACGCCACGTACTTAGCTTCTACTGATGACATTGCAGTGCAGTCCTGCTTCTTTGACATCTAGCTGACTAACTTATCACCATGGAATTGTATTCCTCCGGAAGTGCTTTTGCGAGTATCAAGACATCCGACATGGTCGGCATCTGAAAAAGCTGTTAGTTCAAAGCCAGAATCCTTCGGATACTAGAGTCCCATGTTAATGGTACCCCTTAAGTATCGAAAGATCCTTTTAACCTCTTTGAGGTGTTTTTCACTCGGTCTTGCTTGATAATGTGCACAATAACATACTGCTTGCACTATGTCTGGTCTACTAGATGTCAGATACATGAGTGACCTGATTTTACTACGGTAGTCAGTTTGGTCTATGAGTTTTCCACTCAACTCTGCATTCAGTTTAGGTTTAGTAGCCATTTGTGTACCAATGCTTTCACCTTTATCCATGCCATGTTTCTTAAGTATTTCTAAAGCGTACTTGGCCTGATTAATAAAGATACCTCGTGGGGATTGGTGGATTTGAAGTCCTAAAAATAATTTCATTTCCCCTATTAAGGACATCTTAAATCTATTATGCATTAATTTTTCAAATCGTTTAGAAAATTTAGGGTTTGTAGACCTGAAAATAATGTCATCGACGTAAATTTGCACAAGTAGAATGTCCTCCCCGTATCTTATCGTAAATAAAGTTGGGTCAATGGTACCTTTAGTAAAACCTATAGACATCAGGAAATTTGAGAGTTCATCATACCAGGCTCTCGGAGCTTGCTTCAATCCATATAGAGCTTTCCTTAGACGATAAACTTTTTCTGGATGATCAGGATCAACGAACCCATCTGGTTGTGCAACATAAACCTCCTCCTTCAGTGGACCATTAAGAAATGTTGTTTTAAATCCATCTGATAAATTGGAAAAGACTTGTGTGCTGCATATGCGCCGAAAATCCAAACAGCTTCCAAGCGAGCAACTAGAGCAAATGATTCCTCGAAATCAATACCCTCTTCCTGAGCATATCCCTTAGCTACAAGTCGTGCCTTATTGCGAATTACAGTTTGATCTTCATCCTTTTTGTTCTTCCATAACCACTTTAGCTTGATTACAGTCTTGCCAAAGGGGTTGTCGACGAGTTCTTAGACTTGTAGTCTATCAAATTGATGAAGCTCTTCTTGCATTTCCTCTATCCATGCAGAATTTTTTCGCCATTGCTTCCTTAATGTTATGGGTTCAGCATTACTCCGTGTGAGCACGAAACATTATTATTTCAGGATCTGTTATAAGTTGTCATCTTGTTTGCACTGGCTTGGATGGGTTTCCACAAACTTGTTATAGCGGGTGATCTTTAGTCCATCAGTATTCGAAATCGTGTGGTTGATAGAAGGTATGCATATTTGAATTATCAATATTGCGTAAGGAAGACTCAGCAACTCCTCGTACCGGTGTACATAAAGGATTGATAAATTCATCTTGTTGGAACTGTGTATCTTCTTCTTGATTATCATTGTTTTCCTCAGCATTAACATTTGTTAGAGTTGTTGGTTCTGTTGAAGATTAAATTTTCGTTGTATGTAGTGTGTCTTGTTGTTTAGAATTGTCGATGGAAGATAAAGACTTGTTGATACTTGAAGTACCTGCATTGAATAATTCATCGTACAAAGGACCGAATAGAAGATCCAACTCTTGTTGTGATGGAGATGTTGGATCTGCTGAAGGAGAAACATTTTGTAGTTGGGGCGCGGGGCTAGAGTTGTCATAATCTAACGTCATTTGTCGTTCGAGAACGAGGCCTGAAGTGTTATTATCAATAGACGTCTCTGACATCTCTTTGATCTCATCAAATCTAAGATGTATGGATTCAACTATCAATCAGGTTCTCTTGTTGTAAACTCGATATCCCTTAGACTGAGTGGGCGTATCCCACCAGAATGCACGGATCCTCTTTTTCTTTCATCTTGTCTATATTTTCACCATCTCTGGTTAAGTAACACGTGCAACCAAAGATGTGAAGGTGTCTAATTGAAGGTTTCCTGTCATTGATGATGTGATAGGCAGTTTTCTTATGTGTCAGGATTATGATTGATCTATTTTGAGTATAGCATGCGGTTGCAATAGCTTCAGCCCAAAAGAACAAAGGAAGTTTAGAAGCTGAAAGCATCATACGAGCAGCCTCAACCAAAGTACAGTTTTGTCTTTTAACAACGCGGTTCTGTTCAGGTGTTCGAGGAGTAGAAGTTTGATGCTTAATTCTTTCTTCTTTGAAGTATGCACGGAGTGTTTTGTTTAAGAACTTTGTGCCTCTATTAGTTTGAACAGAAATCACTTGAGCTTGAAGGTTGCGTTGAATCATCTTGAGGAAATCTTTTAGAACTTCTGGTGTTTCATCCTTAGATCTTAGAAATAGAGTCCAAGTGTATATGGAATAGTCGTCAACAATAACCAGAATGTATTTCTTCTCATTGATGCTTGCAACACGCATTGGACCATCATTAAGTCCATATTGGAAGCACAATTTAGTGTGCCTTTTAAAAACTTGGATCAACTTTGTCTTGAATGAGCCTTTTTTTTGCTTCTACTACTTTCACAAAGAGGAAACATAGTTGATCCTTGACATATTTTAGTTTTGGTAAACCAATCACGACATCCTTTTTTAAAAGCAAGTTGATGTAGTCGAAGTTAAGATGAGAAAGTCTTCGATGCCATAACCATGCTTGAGTTGGTGAGGCTTTAGCCATGAGACAGATTGAAGTTGATGAAGTGGTTTCTTGAAGAGAAATTATATAGTGATCAGATCCACGATTACCGGTGAGTAAATCGTTTCTTTGAAGATCTCTAACAAAACAAGTAGATTTCCAGAAAGCAACCTCTAAATCCGCATCACAAAATTGACCAACCGATAAGAGATTGTGATTGAGGCCTTTGAAGTAATAAACCATGTTGATCGTGATATTCCCTTGAACCAAATCCCTGTAACCAAGAATTAGAGCAAATTGATCATTGCCAAAACGAACGGTACCCATATATTTTTCAACAAAACAGCCCAACAACTTTAGATTGCCCGTTATATGCTTTATGTATCCAGAGTCAACAATGAATATGATGAGTTGAACAATCTGCAAGAGAATTAGAGGACGATGGAATACTTGACAAATTATATCCTAAAGTATTTGTGAGTTTCAAGACATTAGTTATTCTAGATGCATCATCTAGAGCAAAACTAACTCTCTTTTTTACGTTTTCATTCCTAACTTTAGGCACCCATTTCATTATTGTCTTAGGAACACATTTATATCCTGATGGGTATTGTTGTTTTATCCACCATTTCCATGCCTTACTAGTTTTCTCATACATCATCCTATAGTAACTCTTAGACTTCTGAATAGTAGATTCTGATGCAACTTTTTTCTTAGGGGGTGTTGCAATAGATTTGTTCGCTTGACTTTTAGGTTTTCTAGTACTAATAGGCACTACTTTAGGCTTTTTAGTTCTAGCATTCACGTCATTTAAGAATTTAGAAACGCAAGCATCATGATTCGAACTAAACACACATTTTCCACAAGTAGCACAAACATCATTAACATTCGAAATTCTGGATTTTAAACTATCATTACACGCAGTTACAGACTTTGTTTTATTAGAAATACTAGAAATCCTATGGCGGTCTTCTACTTCAGTCTTCTTAAAAAACTTTACACTTGACTATTGTATGCACGACCTTATCTTTCATTTAGTACTTCTATGCTATGGTCTGCTAACATAAGGTTCCGTTGAATTTACTCTTTATTGAGGTAGACACCGAGCGAGGATTTGATATTCTATAAGTCTGAGGCAACTGTGGTGCTATAGTTTGCGGTGTCCTAAAGTTGTCAATTCGAACCTGCCTGGTTAATAACATTTGTGTTTCTTTACGCTTGCCTTGCTGTTTGAGGCAAATCTGTTGTTTGTAGTGACTGGTTTTGATAAACCCTCTGACACATTAGTTTTCGGACCCGACTTTGTCTTTGAAAAACTTTTCCTCTCAAGAGAGTCTGAAAAAGGAGTTGGTTTGCCCAAAGCTGATGGTTTTGGAATCCTTTAAGCATTTGGTTGTCGAACAACAAATAGTTTATCAAACTTAGTTTCCATAGACTTTCCTTTGCATTTTTCAATAAGTTTCTTTAACTCACTTATGGCAATGTTCTTGTCTTGCAATTGAGCTTTCAAATATTATATTTCAAAATATTATTCACGTTTTTTTAGAAATACATTTGACGCTTTTACTTTGCAAACTATGTCATTTTTCATTTTTTTTTCTTGACATTATTCTGAAAAGCATTAAGTTCCAGAAAATCGAGGTGTTATTTCTTAACTTTAGCAAAACTTCGTAAAAGCTCAGTATAAACTTCTTTACTAACAGTATCAGGTTGTTTCGAAAGCTTTTGTGCTAGACATTCACATTCTTTCACTTTATGAAGATATAAGCATTGCAATTCAGTGTGAGCATCTAAATCAGATACGAATGGCAATTAGAACAATAACATCATTAGACATACATTCTTACAGAAGTATATCATACATGTTTGAAAATTTTGCTTTATTGGATTCAAGTTCGTCAATTTCTTTTTCAAGGGATTCAACGTACTTTAAATCAGCATGCATTTCTTGCTTAAGTTCATGAACAAATTTGAAACTATCATTCTGTGTCTTTAGGGAAAGAGGCATCAAACATGTTTTAATTATAATTTCCATATCATGAGCAGTTGGTTCACGAAAATAATCATGAGAATGATTTTCCCAAGCTTGATCAATAAGTTCTCTGGAAATTGATTTAGTTATCTCGTCAGCAATTTATATGCTTGTCTACTTTTACTAATTGATTTTGAAGTAGGTAAAAAACTAATGTTTTTGAAAATTTTTGGTTTAGATTTCACAAAAGATTTTCTCCACATTTTATTTCTTACTTCATTTGCATGTGCCAACTGTTCATGATATTCCTGTGTCGTTGGTTTAAAAATTTTCTTAAAAACTATTTTGCTTTGTGTAATCATAAGGTCTCTCACGAGCCTTATTCAAATTTGATGATCTTCTGTTTTAAAGAGTTAGGGTCTCTTTCCTCTCAGGGATCGAATCTATTTGCAGGATCAGATATGTCATATAGGAATTATTACAAAAACATGGCTTTTAGTTTGAGGACTTTCTTGAGGTATATCGGATTTTGAATAAGGTTTTGGTTCTACATTGAATGTTGGGTCTTTGGTGAGCTAAACATCTTGAATGGTTTTGAATTGATTGATTCTTTTTATAAACAATGTCATTCAAAAACTTTAATTGCTTTTCCATTGAAATCATTTTGTCAATGTATTTTTCTTCCTTAACTTTCAAATCCGTTATTACCTTTGTTTTTCTCTTTGACAAGACCTTCGTAATGTGACTTTGTTAAAAAAACTTTGTTTGACTAACTCATCGTGTTTCTATTTGACAACTAAGACTTCATAGGCTTTAAGTTTTAAACCTTCTTTTATGTCAATTTCCTTTTGAGCTAATAGTCCTAGAGTTTCATTTAACTTACGTTCAAGTTTGTCATAGTCAATTGTACGATCATTTAAAGTCTTGTACGTCTCAAGCTCAGTCTCTTTATTCTAAAGTGCAATTAGACAACTATCCCGAATACTATTAGACTCCCCTAGAGTTCTACTAGTCTTCACAGGAATAGATTTGCACTCTTTTAATTCATGAGCAAGTGATGTGTTTGCTTTCTTTAATTTATTTTGAATCTTTTTATTTTCATCAACATCAAGTTTAAAATTTGCAATTAAATTAGCAAGCGCAGCACGCTCATCTTCAACATTTTGGTCAGTCTGAATATCATTATCATACATATCCGGTGAATTATGACTGACATTACTATCAACCTTTTCCACTACATATGTGTTAATAATGGATTTAGGTTTCTCAGAATGTTGTCTTTCATTAGCAAACACATTATATTCATCATCAAATTGTACCTGTTCCAATGGCTCAGCAGTTGAATTTGATTCTAGAGGTAAGACTTCCTGAATCTTTGCCATGAAACCATAATGTGCTTCCAGTTCTTGTTCATCAATCTCTCCATCCGTGTCCGCTAGCCAATCAGCTTGCTCGGCTTGTAATGGAACACCTTTCTCAGCTTGTTTGCACAACAACATCTTTTCCTTATGATACGAGTAGTCTTTTACCCTTTTTGGTTTCCTGCATTTCTTAGCAAAATGACCAAATTTCTTGCAATTGAAACACTGTATCCTAGTCCGCTGCACTACCTGACTGCCTACAGTCTCCCTAGCCCCAGCAACTGTCATGGTCCTCTAATTCCCAAACTGCCTAGTCTGATTGTCATTCTTGTACCATAGAGAAGTATCCACATTCTTGTTTCTAAAGTTTGAAGAAGTTCTGATGTTGTTGTTGGTAGGTTTGTAGATCTTTTTGAAGTACTTTGCAATGTGTGCCAAGTTTTTCTACATATCCTTATCTCTCTGAGCTTGTTTTGAATCACTGTCTTCTTCAGAAGCTGACTCAGATGGAGGTGTGATTGGTTTTGCTATCTCTTTGCCTTTGAATTTGGTAGATGCATTAGATCTGGTGGAAGATGATTGTTTTGATGTTGGTGCATATGGTTTGTGAGATTTTGGTGCTTGATAATAAGGATCTGGATATGGTGAAGCAGCAGCAGCAACAAGTGCTAATGGGCTAGCATTTTTGGCTATTCTCTCAGCACAGATTTCATTAACTTTCTTTTGATACTGTTTCAGAACGTCAAAGAGCTTGTGATATGAGACTGTATCCAAGTTGTGTTGTTGCTTGACAATTGTCACAAACCTTGACCATTCTGGTTGAAGTTTTGAAGAAACTGAACATTGACTTGCATCATAGCAACTGTCAAGTTGTTTCTTATCATTTCATTCACCATCTTGTAAAATCTAGAGTAGTATGACTCCATGGACTCTCCATCATGAGAAGTAAATTTTCCAAACTCCCGAAACAAATTCGTCTTGACATCTTGAATGTT
>BQNB010027805.1:18658-36158 GCA_026074375.1 Tanacetum coccineum
AGCATCTCGACTCCTCCGTTGACCATCTAATGTATAACCATAACATCTCGACTCATCCGTTGAACATCTCATGTACAACGATAACATCTCGCTCATCCGTTGACCATCTAATGTATAACAATAACATCTTGACTAATCCTTTAAACATGTCATGTACAACGATAGCATCTCAACTTATCCGTTGACCATCTAATGTATAACAATAATATCTCGACTTCTCTGTTGAACATATCATGTACAACGATAGCATATCGACTCATCGGTTGACCATCTAATGTATAACAATAACATCTCGACTCCTTCGTTGAATATCTCATGTACAACGATAGCATATCGACTCATCGGTTGAACATCTCATGTATAACGATAGCATCTCGACTCATCCGTTGAACATCTCATATACAACGACAGCATCTCGATGTAACATTCCGTATTTTCAGGTCATTTTATGACGCTATTTATTTCGTCATAATTTCACCATTTATTTTATTTTAGTTTCGTACGCGTTTACTTTTAATTCTTATTATATATAGTTAAATCGCGTAAACTAAAAATCAACAATTAGCGTAAACGGACACCAAACGAATTAAAGTTTTCGCCAAACAAGCAATATATTATTTTTACGAAAGTAATAATCAACTTTTTATATTTCATTTTTATTGGTTACGTAAAATTATTACGTTTTGCGATAAAATAAGTTTAGGCATACCCGGAACCACAAAAATAATTCTACGCTTCAACAAATACCCACATTTATAACCAATACATAAAATTAACTCAAATATATCATATATATCTTGCCATAACCGGATTCATGGCCAAATATTCAAAGAAATATCAAATTGGTCAAGATTGGTCTTTGTACATTTTCTACACCATTAAACCTAGCCATACCTTGTCTCTTTGACCAAAGACCAAGACTATGGACTCCTTAAGACCCTCACCATGTCCCTTTGACTAGTCTTATGTTATATATTCAAGCATACATGAGTTAGATAACACTTACATGCAAGGATACATAAGAAACATATCAAAATTAAGGCGTAGTTTTTTGACTATAACATGACCAAACATCTTCCTTAAGACCCTCATTGTGTTCCAAAGACCATAAGACCTCCATGAAACCCTCAAAGTGTTCTTTGACTAGTCCTTGTGGTATTTAAGGCTTTTGCTAGTGGTAATGCACACACACTTCTCATTCTTAAGGTGTAAAACACAAAAAGCTCTCCTCCTTCCCCCTCTTAGCTCACGGCTCACTCAAACAACATACCAAATCCATACCAAATTTTATTTAACACATTTACATACATTCCTACAACATATCTAAGATGTCCTAAGAAGATTTGAAGTCTTGGTTAACCATTTACAAGTATTGAAGCAAAGAATGGAAGACAAGGGTTTAGAACATATTTCTCATCATCATACATCAATATAAGGTTATCTAAAACCCTTTATGAATTTACAATTATGATTTTATGCATATATTGGTTCTATATGGCAAAATCACCATTAGGATGTTTTTAAACATGTAAAACATATTTTGCTTTGTGATTATAATTTTGTAACACTTATTCTATGTGATGTGAGTTAATATATCATTTACTACTGGACAAACTAATATGTATGGCATATTAGATAATAGAAAGAGTTATTAAAGGACTTTGGTAATTTATGAAGTTAAAAATTATATAAAAACAAAGTTATATAAATAAACCCCAAAAGATATATAGGGGTTGTTTTGGTTCGTGTATGGTAACAGCCCTATGATGTTTTATAAAGATAGTACGCCTCATGACGATTCCAAAATGATAAGAAACTCAAAAAATAGATTTATAACGAAAACGATACGACGATTTCAAGTTTACGTTAAATATATACTTTTATAAAACTATTTTTATAAAAGTTACTATTCACCACAGAAACTTATAACTATTAAAACATACAATATATCGATAAAACTTTTAATACGAATATCGTCTTGAAAGAATCACTAAAAACGAGTTAAAAAAACGAATAAGTTTACGACAATTTACGAGATTTACGATAACTAAACCTATAAAAATAAATATATAACTGTTGTGAACAGTAAAATCACTATTCATCAGAAAAACTAAAATTTTGAAAATGTTATATTTTGATAACTCGTCTTAATACGTAGCTGGACCGTAAGAAACAAAGAAACGTGATTAAAAATAGAAAGTTTACGCTAGTTTTACTAAAGTATACTTATAACCGTTTACTAATAATATGGAATTCACTAAAACGATTTAGATGGTGATGTAGCTATATAGAAATTATATTTGGTAATATTAAACAAAGTACTGATATTAGCAAGGAGTTTTCATAATATGCCTCTCGGGTTGGCGTATCGAAGTGTGGATGTACGATTAAAGTGTCCCTAGCTCTCACAGTCACTACTGACCTCTTACTTTATGATAAGCCCGACAATAGTATGAGAGCTATACGACCATAAATAATCAAAGTGTTTAGGTACGTTATACGACCTATATTTGGAAGTCGAGGTTACCAGTTCGGATTCCTGTCGTGACGCATTTTTTCTATTTGAATACTTATTGATTACCCATTGTACTCGAGGTGAAGTTCATGAACCCCCTTTGTTACTACGTGAATGTTTTACAAAATCTACGGGGTGAATTACATTGCTTGTTTACCTATTGGACACAAGTGTTTTTTCTAGTAGTATTCAAAGTAGTTTCTACAAGTGTAAATGTTTTATCAGATTACTGCCCCAATATTATTGCTAAGTTACCTTATTCGCCGTGAATTCCCTTTTTATCATGAACCGTTAATTGATTAATGTATAACGCGAGTGTTGTGGATAGGATTCTATATGGACTGACAATCCCCACCTTTCTTTGGGTCACTAGTTTGATCAAGGTGCATTTAACATTGAAGGTTTAGGTTGTTGGCAAAGCCATCCTATATTCTAATTGGTGCACAAATCTAATAAAGGCTTCGGGGTCATGAGCTAGTGCAATAATAAACGTTTTTACTACTGAATTTGTTTTCAGAGTCTACTAATTACTTTGATCTTGTGGTCCAACCCTTTTTACCGTTAAACCTATGAATTCACTCAACATTTTGTGTGACTTTTTATCACATGTAATTTTAAGGTCCTAGGGTATGAAGATTGGACGGGAGAGCCGTGGCGATATCAAAAAGACGGATTCTGTGTTTTATTAATCAAGTAGTTCAAATGCAACTTTTTATTATCTTTAAACCTTAATTAATCTTTTGTGGTATTATGAAGCTCTTTTGTTAATTAAATCTGTACTTTGAAATTTTTATACACTTGTTTAAAAACATATGGGACCTAATGTATAAACTCTGATATTTTGCTATGGCATCGAATGAAATCTTATCTTAAAACGTCCATTTATGGTCGTTTCCTATATCTTGATTGTTGTACTTTGATGTAGCACCCAATGATACCATTATCGCTGCTAACCACTGATTTTGGGGGTGTTACAATAGCAGTGCACCAAATCATTGTTATTGTATATGGGCCAAGACTCAGGTTGTTTACCGATCAACGAATCGAGGATATGTTGGAAGGCTTGATCACGGTCTAACAGAATTCTAAAGGTTGAGGGAAGATTCTATTTGTGTTGTATTTTATGGAAAGCAAGTAATCATATATTTAAGAGAATGGTTTGGTTTTAGCTATTAAACTAAATATTAATCTAACTAATGGTGATAACAATAAGATAAAATATTGTGCTTAATTAATCATGTATACTGCCCTATATTGCTTTCTCCTAATGTATGTTGCCTTGTCACACTGTGAAGACAATGTAATTATTCCAAAAACATGAACGAATTACACAACCCGCCGTCTACTTAGTAATGGGCCCGCTAGAGCAACGCACAAGCAAAGATGTATAAGACTATTACAACACGACCCATAGGAGTTTACTAAAGTGCATGTGAAATACATTAAAAGTAGATCAACCATATTAGGGGGCAAGGTAGTATGAAGACTGTTACCGATGGTATCCTTTCTACACAATCACGTTTCCCTAGACATATCAACAGCGATACAGACAAAAGCTGGTTTTTTAAGACCTAACGTGCACATCCATCACAAGAGCAACACCACTAAGATCTAAATTCTAGGTTTCATACAATCATAAATAAACAAAATAATAGGTTTAGCCGAGCATGATAAGAATAAAGCAAGAATAATAAATCAAACAACACATAGACATATTGAATGATTAAGTAAACCTTACTTGATTAAAACATGATTTGGAAGAGTTTCAATAGGGGTTTTAGAACCTATAATCGTCTCCTACAGCTGCTAAACGAACTATAGGTGTTCGTACGCCCATACCCTCTTTTTATTCCAACAGTTACACACTTCAAAACACTAAATACGGTTTGTAATATAAGAAAATCACGCACGTGTCCGCGCTTTAAGTCGTGACGCCGTCGTAAAATGAATCTTCTAGATCTGCGTTTGAGTCGGTGCGGGCTGACGACCGGTCTTGAAATATGTGACGCCGTCACTAGATGAGTTGTGACGGCGTCGTGTATGGATTGTGACGCCGTCTCTAGGCTCTATGAGCACAAATCTTCAAGAGTCTTGTGTTGTTTTAATCCTCGTCCGTTATCTTTTCAAATGAGCCCAATCCACGTGTAATCCATCCAAAAGTCTCCAAATGCGAAATACTGAAAGTAACGACTAAGTAACCTATTTTTGGGCATAAACACACTATTTTGGGTGTAAAACCGACCCCGAAAAAGTGAATAGAAATGTGACACCATCAACAAATACCCCTACAACATGTAATTTTCTTGTCCTCAAGCAAATGGGCTTTTCTATTTAGACAATAACAATATGAGGGGTCATTTTACCTACTCTTTAAAAATATTCTACAACACAACCTCCTAGACCTCGTGATTAAAAGCACGGAAAATACATACTAGCACCTCACATAAGTGTTTGGGATTCTCTCTTTCACTCATTACCTGTCATAGCATATAAATTACCATAGGCTTGGTAAAAGATCAAACCTCCACCGCTAGGCGCAAGTATTATTCGTTACTATCTAAGAGGTCTTTCAAAGGGTTGTGGGGTGTAGGTGTAAGATAACATATAACAGAAACGGATGGGTACATTTGGGTGGCTTTGGGTGAATTTGGAGTGGAAGGGTTAGCTAATTATTTACATGAATACACGTTGGTTTGGTTGCTAAGCCAAGACTCGGACGAAGATATACAAACTCTACACAACTCTACATCAATCTCTTTCTTTTTCTTTTCTCATTTTTTTAATAACATAATACAACATGTGGGTTTCTAACACGTACCCCTACACTTGATCTTTTACATGCTCGATAATTACAATATAACTAATGACCTGATTTGAGGTGGATCAAAATAACACGGAGATCATTTGACAAACATATGGGGGTATTTACTTAAACTTATTTCATTCCCCATTCCTTTTCCACGAAATAAATACTAACCAAGAATCTCAAACGTCCCAAAACTTATTTACAAGGATTAAGGCCCTTAGCAACCGTTGTTACTCAATAATTACCTTGGGTATAAACACAATATTGTACTAAAGGCGGGTTACATATAGGATAGGCTAAGGCTTTTTGGGTGTAATGATTCGTTAAAGGGTGACAATGCATCTTCTTTAATAGTCCGTATTAATCAGAAAATTACGAGAACCTGAGAAGAATTTATAGGCCATCGGAGGGATGTGCAAGGGTATCCTGCACTAAAGGAGAGATGCATGTGCAAGGTGGGGATAGTTAAAAGATCAAGTAACCATCATAACAATTACAGTTTAAAATATGGGTTATTCCTAATGCCTCTTATCAAGCAAAACTCCTAAAAAACTCACTAATTGGTCTCGGGATGCATCACAAAAAAGTTCTAGAATTTAATATCCTACCGGAACACTCCTTATTGATATTACTAAAACCAGACCTATCCAAAAAGGCGACGGAAACACACACATACACATCCTTAATGACAGAATAGACACAATGCCGCTAGCTCCCCGATCTTCCTTAACTCGTACCGGGATAAAGGATAAAATCACTGGGTTAACGAACATAAGGTACCCAACGAATTCCTAAAGATTAAGGGCGAACCTCACCATTTTTAGGTGGAATTTTAAGGTTATTGTGCTGGTCAAATAAATTCCCTATCTATGGGTACGCTAATAATCCTCGGTTTTCCTTTGGTAAGAGACGTAAAAAAATAAATTTTGTAAAAATCCATCACCCTTTTATGCAATGTTTCGATATATTACCCATCATTTTAAGGACAAAGCAAATGGCAAATGAAAGAATAGTTTCTAAGGCTTATTTTCCCCCTACACTTAAGTTGAACATTGTCCCCAATGTTCTATAAAGGTACCCGTAAAAACGAATTAAAGGGAAAAGAAAACAAGGAAAAGAAACTAGTACTCCCCTGGTTTGCTTAATAATGGAGAAGAAACATGCGATAACTGGTTAAATCGTCCTCCAAGAATCATCCAATGAAACTTCCTAAGAACTTCCAAGCTTCTTCTCATCAAATATAACATGTAATCAAAGACAAAGACAACTATACCAAGCATAAAATGTGCGATTTAATAATATACAATGTGAAATTAGGGTTGACTCTATAAAGCAGTAAAGATAGGATGAGAGAATTGTTAATCTCATGGTTTTGCAGGTTTACAAAAGAATAGTACATATTTTAAATGTTGTACAAGTTACATTTTCAAAAATAATTAAAAACTTTAAGTTTTCTAGACCTAGGCGTTTGACGCCGTCAGGGATATCCTGACGCCGTCACAGGTGTCGTGGTGACGGCGTCGCGTGTAAATCGTGATGCCGTCTCCACGTTCTGTGAAAACGAAATTTTTGTTTTTGATGAAAAATTTCCTGCACTTGATTCCATAGGTTAATTCATGTACAAATAGCTGCATAAAACCTGAGATTTGACAATTTACTCATATGACTCTAAACTGACGCGAATTAATCTAAACAAATTATTTAACATGCTTGAACTTGGTTCAAAAACCGGATAAATTCCCCTACACTTATTATTTGCAAAATACCTTTGATTGAAATTAAGACGAGGTTAAAAACAAAACAAAGCATGATTACAAGATAGAGTTCGAACATGAGAGAATAAAATGAAAAGAATAAAACACAAGACACTCCTAATGTGCGAAAAGTAAAATTGGGTTGCCTCCCAAGAAGCGCTTTTCTTTATTTTACGAGTCTTGTAGCTAGACTCGAAGTCACACGTCCTTACGTGGCTTCTCCTTCATCATCCATTCCAGTTAGGTATTCGGTTCTGAGTTCTAGGCATTCTTTGTAAAATCCTAATATTTTGCTCATTACATACTCCACTCTTCTCCTCTTGTCTTCTTCGTTCCTAAGGTAGACTGATTTTGTGTGCTCTTTTTCTAGGTTCGACAATGAGTCATATTGTTCTATCTTATGAGGCATCTTATAGGCAACTTCATTGTTTCCGTTGGTGAACCTGACTACTCCTTCGGGTGTCGTGATTCATGTTGGATATTTCCATACAAGGTTTCCCTAACACTACTTGTGACAGCCTAGGGTCTATAATTGAGTTGATGTCCTTAATAATCATGAAGTCTATGATATAGGTAAAGTTTCCTACGAAGACATGCATTCCTTTAATCCTTCCTGTGAAATTGTGTCACATCCCGAGAATTTCCGGTCAATATTTTAAACTTTTCCGATCATTATTTTTGATTTTTATACGTTACGTTTGAATCCGGCAGTTTACCGGGAAGTTAACCCGCGTAAATCTGAAAAACATCATCGGACGCGTTTCGACTTCGGATTTTGATAAGTTTGGATATTATATGAGTTATTTTATCTTTTCTAAGTGGTTCGTAGTTTACGATCACACCCAGTATTTATTTTTACGCTTTAACGTTTAAATTGCGTTTTTCGCGTTTTTGACCTAACGGAACCCCGAAAACTCAAAATATTTTTGTGTAAACTTTAGTTATCGCCCATATCATATTCGTAAGTGAAAAGTTTCATTCATATCCCTCCCCCTCTATATATTAGACGCCCAAACCCAAGCCAAATACACCATAAGTCTTGAAATTAAATAAATGACACATTTTCTTGAACTAACCATGCATGTGTGTGAAAGTGACACATGAGAGTGTCCATTTCATGCACAAGTATCACCATTTGACTAGAACATGTGACCATTTGATCACATGACTTCTCATTTTGACCAAAAATTCAAATTTAAGACCTAATTCATGAAACTTTATCAAAAAATTTAAACCACATGGCCCTTGTGGCTTGCCTATTGCCGAACCACACACACACTTTTGGTGTGTGTTGGTCACTTATACTGTGAGACCCCCAAAATGCGGAATATAATCGGGTCGTAGGTCAAGGGGGTACCACGTCATCATACAAGACTCTAGGATGGGGAGGGGAGGGGGGTGAACAGGGCGAGGGTGGGGAGCGGTGCAGGGGTGGTAGGGGGGATGGAGGGGGGTGTGGAGATGGGAGTGTATCAGGCGGGTAGGGGGTGGTGGGGGGTAAGGGGGCGGGAGGGGGGATTCGGAGGGGGGGATCTTGGTTGGTCGGGAGGTCGGGGGTGCGTTATGGGGGGGTGTGGCTTTGGGTGGGTTGGAGGGGGGAGGGGGTGGTGGGTGGTTGGGGAGGGGATTCTTGGGGGGGGTGGGTAGGGGGGAGGAGGCGGTTGGAATGGGGGGGGCGTGGGGGGAGCCGTTGCGGGGTGGAGTGTGTGGAAGGGTTGGGTGTGGTGGAGGGCAGGAGGTGCGGCGGTGGGTTGGGGGGAGGGGGGTAGGGGGCGTGGCGGTGGGGGGGGGGGTGCAAGGGCGTGGGTGGGCGGTAAGGGGGGCGGGAGGGGGGGGGGGGGGGGGTGGGGCGCGTGAGTGTGGGGGGGGGAGGTTTGGGGGTTGGTGGCGGCTGGGGGGGGGGGTGGGCGGGGGGGGGGGGTGAGGTGGGGGCTGAGGGTGGGGTGAAGAGACTTGAGTGGGGGGTGGGGTTCGGTGGCTAGGGAGGGGGAGGGGGGTTGGGGGGGGGGGGGTAGGAGGGTGGTCGAGGTGGGGCAGGGAGCGAGGGTGGGGGTGTGGGGTGGGAGGGTGCAGATGGGGGGGGTGAGGAGGGGGGGGTAGGTGCGGGGGGGGGGTGTGGGGGGTTTGGGGGTGGGGGGGGGGAGCGGTAGGGGAGGGGGGGTGGGGCGAGGGGTGTGGGGGGGACGTGGGGCGCGTTGTTTGTGGGTGGTGGGGTTGTGTTTTTCGGCTTGTTGGTTTTTGGGTTTCTTACTTGTTGTGTTCTCCAGCGTTGGTGCGTGTTCTTGTTTGTGTATGGGGTGTCTGTGGTAGGGGTGTTGTTGTTGTGAGTTACTCTTTGTTTCTTTTTGTTGTTCTATTTTTTTTGATACTTTGTTTGTCTTGTTTTGTTGTTTTATTTCTTTTGTTTTTTTACCTTGTATTGTTTTTGATTTCTGTTTTGGTTTGTTGTTTGTTTGGTTTCTTTCTTTTGATATCTTGTTTTATCTGTTTTTTCCCGTTCGGACTGATAGTGTTCGGTTTGTTGTAGATTGTAGGTTTGTTCAATTTCTCTCTGGTGTTCCGGTTTGTAAGATAATATATAATGGATAACAGGAAACGAATGGAGATACATTTAGGTGGCTTTGGGTGATTTTGGAGTGGAAGGGTTAGCTATATTATTTACCCATCGCATACACTTTGGTTTCGGTTGCTATCCCAAGATACTCGGACGGAAGCTAGTACAGACTCAACACAACTCTACATCAAACTCTTTCTTTTACTTTTCTCATTTTTTTTATTATTTTTTTATAAGTACATAATACATACATGGGGGTTTAATAACTCAGGACACCTAGACACTTGAGCTTGCTACCTTGCTCGATATTGAACAATCTAACTAATGCCCGTATTAGGTGGATTTAAAATAAACTTTGGAGATCATTTGACAAAACATATGGGTGGTATTGGAACTTAACTTTTCTTCCCCTTTCTTTCACAAAATAAAATACTACCATGATCCCAATCGTCTAAAACTGGTATTTACAAGTTAAAGACTTAGCAATGTGTAAATCAATAATTAACTTGGGTTAAACAATATTGTACTAAAATAAGGTGAGTACTATAGGTTAGGACTTAGGTTTTTGGGTGTAACGATTAGTGTAGGGTGTAATTGCTCTCCCCCACCTATTAATAGTCCGGAATTAACAAAAAATTACGAGATTCATGAAAAATGATTAGGCTCGGAGGGTGTACTAGGGTATCCTACACCTAAAGCGGGTGTAGTTTTTTTGGCATGGCAAGGTGTTGTTAGGATAGTTATATGATCAAGGTGACCATCATAACAGTTACAGGTTTAAAACATGGGTTATTCCTAATGCCTCTTATCTAGTAAATCCTATTACATTAATGTTTCGGTCAGAATATATATATATAATATAAAACAAACAACAAAACCTCAACCAATTACCTTTTGCAAGGATTGGTTAAAAGTTCACAAAAATAAAAATATATGTGCCTATTATTGTCCGGAAGTTTGAAATTCCCGGGGATCGTTATGTTCCAACGAGGCTGAATGGAAATCGATATGGATAAAATTGATGATCGGTGTTTGAATATCACAAGATTATGATTGGTTTTCTATTTCTACATGTTAAATATGCAAAAACGATTAAATAAAACCTAAAAACGAAAGCTAAATAACTTAAATCCTAAAACGGGCACGAAAAACGAGGGTCAAAAACCCAAAATTTTCAATTTTAAACCCTAGAACAATTTAAAAGCTAAAATAGATTCTAGATGACAAATAACAAAGTTTAAAAAAAACTAGACTAAAAACGGAGGTCGTTTGACCCAAAAACGAGTCAAAACAAAAACCGGGTCAAAACCCGTTCTTTAGAAATTAAAATTTTTAAAAATTAACCCACATAAGTTTTAATATTTTTCCTACAAAATATATGAAAAAAGAAAATTTTTTAAAAAAAGTTTATATTTTTCTGATTAATATTGTATTTTTTATGATTTTTTTAAGTTTAAAAAGAAAATAAATTATAAAAAATACTAAATGATTTTATAAAAATCTAAAAATTTACCAAAATTACTTGAAAGTGTAACGGTCTAAGAAAAATAAGCTAGGCTTGACCAGTTATCAAATAAGCTGTCTAAATAATGCTCAACAGCTTGTAAAGCTTATGGGGCAAAAAAACCCTTAAATACCAAAGCGCCCAAAGCGTCTAACAGAAAAGAAACCCTAAGGGCGCCTGCGTTGGGTGGTAGTGTGTGTTATGTTAATAAAGGGTTGGAGGGACTTTGAGGTCCGGGTTTGAGTCTTGCTTCACCCGAGGGCCTTTGCCATCCCTTTTTATTTTATTTTTTTCAAATTTTTTTTATAACTTTAAAAGGGTCTTTATAATAAGCAATTTTTTATAAACTTACAAGTTTTTAACAAATGCTTTAAATATAGCTGGGAAAATGAGCTTAAAAGTGACAGAATGGCTTATATAAGGCTTAAGGCTTATTTTTTTCTTTTTTTGGATTTTTAGACTAATTAAGCTAAAGAAAAAGGAAAATAACCACAAACACAAAAAGAGGAACAGGCAATAAGCATGTGTGAGAACAATATATAAACCATTAAGCACCTCAAAAATTAAGCCACAATGAGCTTGTATGTACTTACGCAGAAAACTTAACTTCAATGGTTCGTCCTGCTAGTTTCAAGTTTAAAAACTACTAAGTCTCTAAACTATCAAATATAAGTAAAAAAAAAAGGGAAATAAGCATAAAAATAAGACATCCTATATCTAATGAGCACTTTAGGCAAAAAATGGAATAAGAAAAAGTACTAATAAGCATAATAAACCAGAAAGACTAAATAAGGCCTAATGCTTTAAGTGACAGATCCAAACAGTAAAAGTCCACTATTTTGGCTTAAAATTAAGCCACCTAAGCATGACTCAGAACTCTAGGCTTCAAGGGCTTTATAAGAAGAGCTTATGGCTTTATTTAAAAAGCCAATAGCTTATACTAAAGCTAACAAAATAAGCAGGACAAAGTGGCTTGAAAAAGAGGATTCCCTAGCACAGGGCAACTATGTGGTTTTAACAATTTCAAAAGGCCCATTTGAGCTTATAAATAAGCTACAAACTTAAGTCAAAAATAAAAAATGGTTCAAAACAGATAGAGACTATCTTCAAATGAGATTATGCTCAATTTCTTGAAAACTAAGAACAAATCTTACTATCTGAAAATCTTAATTGAAAAATGGTTTTTGGAAACACTACTATCTTAATTTAGCAGATTGGACAAAAGGCAATTAACAAATGCAGACCTGAGATTTTACTACTAATTCCTACAATCTTTGATTCATACTAATTAATTTTTAAGCTAAAAGTCCTAATCAAACTAAGGTTTTTGGAATTTATAACCTTTGAATGAGCTTATTAGAACTTATCCCTCTAAATCAGCAAACTCTGAGTGTGTGCTGATTCCAATTTTTGCCAAAGAGAAAATAATGCTAACTGAGAAAATGGGCGTGAGGGCATTATAAACCTTGCATTCAACACTTACATATGAAAACTGAATAATCAAACTATACTAAAATTAAATCCACAACAAGCTTAATCCTAAAATCTCAATCTAGCTGATTATGAAACACTTATGATAGACTAGATTTACAATTTCAACTTAGCAATCTATAAACTAATTAAAACTATGCTAAAAAAACTACTTCTAAATATAATTTAAGATAAAACCCAAAAGGAAAATCATAATGGTCTTATGACCAAAAAACAAAACTAGTAGTACTAACCTAGCTAGTTCTGCCAATCCAAAACACCCCTTTTAACTTTGGTAATTTAATTTTACACTAGAACATAAATAAGTGAGCTGAATGGAAATGCTATAAAATTATATTAAGTACTGTGCTATATAATATATAAAAAGCAAACAACAAGGAGAGATAAGCACTCATAATATGCCTAAGCTAATTAGCAGTTTTAGAACTTAAATCTGAAAAAGTTACATTAAAAAACTTAAGGAAGCTATTTCTAAGAATTTAATAGATCATGACGCTCAAACTATATTAAGCAGAATTAAGTTCATTAAGTAGAAATAAGCAAGGGTACAACAGTTAATAAGCCAAATGGTAAACATACCAAAAATAGAAAATTACAACTTACTCTGTCCTTTTGCTTAGATGAGAGCATTCAAAAGCTCAACAGAGCTTCTTTGGCAATCAGCTTAGCCTTTAAGCTTATCCAGAATAAGCTTATTTCCCAATGAGCTTATTTCCCATACATATGAATAGCACAGTACAATTGTACACAAGAAGTTTTAGAACATTGCAATTTTATTAAACTTGGTTTAAAAAGTTCACAATTTTGTTCTTGGTTAATGAGTTAACAAAAACTCAACCAAAGCTTGCCTGCTAGCTAATTTCACATAAGCTCATCAAGGAATTAGCTTTTTACCAAAATAAGCATTAAAATAGCTTATAGAAATGAAACAGTAACAATTTGCTTAATACAGGAGTTTTTAAGAACTTGGAATTTTATTGAACTTAGGAAATCGTACAAGTGAAAAAAAAGATTATAACATTCAAACAAAGATCATTTAGGCTGAAAATTACATAAACATAAAAACATAAATTAAAACTAAAACTTTTTTAAAAACTAAAGAAAACTCTCCTGTTAACTATGTCTTCTCTTTCTTATATAGGATGAGAGTCTTCTTTGCATTGTGTTTGTTGTGTTTGTTTGGTGAGAGCAAACCAAAAACTAATCTTGACCCTTCAATAATCTTGCTGCCCTAGTCCTTTAATCCTAGCCATTGATAGTGTGTTATGGTGCCATGGTATTGCCCAGTGTGGATGGAATCATGTGATGGGGGATGGAGGTTGAGGTGTTGTATCTCTGTGTAATTTGTGGTTGTAGGGTTAAAGAGGATAAGGTATGACCAGTGAATAGAAAAGGGGAGGGAAAAGGTTTTTGGTTTTGCACGGGGATTAGTTTGAAGAGTTGACATGTTTGGTCCTTGAAGGTGTATAAGTTCATGCAAAGTTGGTCCTGTGGTAATACAACTTTAAGAAGTTGTCAGTTTTGCCCCCTCAGTATTCATGTTAGGTTACATTGTGGGGTCCTTGTGTTATATAACTTTAGGGGGTTTGGCAGAATCAAGCCCCTTAAAGTTATATTCATTTAAATTGCAAATTTCTAAGCCTTGTAGTCTCTCTACAACTTTTTGAATTTGCCAATTTGGGCCCTCATGGTTGTATTTTCTGATTAGCTTCTCGGGGATGACTCCTTTTTTAACTTTGACTTTTGACTTTCAGCTCTTTCTATTCCGTGCTGATTTTGTCTAATTTTGGCTACATTTTTTGTCCTTTTGCGATATCGATACCTACAAGTACTTAAAGCAAAACAAGCATATATTTGGCAATTGTTTCTGTATGTTTTTGGTAATTTAGGCTTGTTTTATTAGGTTATAAAAAATATGTGTATAAATTAAGAACATATTACTTACTATGCGGTCATCTCGGGAGGCATTCGCAAAAAACAAGTTCTAGATATTCTTAATATGATTTACCCCGGTACATCATATGAAATTGTTACCTAACACCAGACAATTCCAGAACACGGCGTACAAGGCAATGCATACATGGTCGTAACGACGGAATAGACATTGCACGCCTGCAGATCAACCTTAACTCGAACAGGTATAGATAAATCATCTGGATGTTACCAACGATGGTACCAAATTCCTAATTAATATAAGGGCGAACATCACGTTTTGGTAGGTGGAATTCTGAGGGTTTTTTATGTTGTCATATAATTTCCTAATCCATTGAGACGCATATTATTACTCGGGTTTCGTCAGTATGTGTCGAAAATTTTAAATTTGGGTAAAACTTACCTCTTATGCTATGTTTCGATATATTACCCATCATTTTAAGGACAAAGCAAATAACAAATGAAAGAATAGTTTCTAAGGCTTATTTCCCCCCCACACTTAAGTTGAACATTATCCCCAATGTTCTCTAGAAGTACCCGTTAAAACGAATAAAGGGATAAGAAAACAAGGAAAAGAACTAGTACTCCCCTGGTTTACTCATAATGGAGAAGAAACATTGATAACTGGTTAATCATCCTCCAGAAGATCATATGACAATCTTACTAAGATACTTTCAAGATTCTTCTCAATCAATATAACATGTAATCAAGACAACTACACCAAGCGTAAATCCCTGGGTTGAATGATAAATACAACCTCATTAACTAAGTTTGGACTCTATGAAAGCAATAAATATAGGATGAATGTGTTAACGTAATCGTGGTTTTTTGCAAGTTTATAAAATAATTACAAATTTTAAATATTTCACAAGTTATATTTTCAAAAAAAAAATACTTAAAAATTTCAAATTTTCTGTAGCTGGGCTCATGACACCGTCTAGAAAATCCTGACGTCATCATAATAGACAAGTTGGTGGCATCATGTGCAAATCGTAACGCCGTCTCTACGCTCTGAGAAAATTTAGTTTTTGTTTTTGATGAAAAATTTCATGTACGCAATCTTATAAGTTATTTCTTGTATGAATTACTGCAAAAACCATGAAAAATAGTTAGCGCAATCATATGACTCAAAACAAACACACAAGACACATAAAATTCCTAATTGCATTAATTTAAAATATTTGGTTGCCTCCTAAAAAGCGCTTGTTTTTGTTCGAGTCGCGAGCCTGACTCTACGGTTATTTGACGCGTAAAAGGTGGGTCTCCCCTACACTTAAGGTTAAGTGTGGGTGATAGTAGCGATACATACCATTTTGATAGAAGTATGTCTAGTGGGGGGAAGGTGTGTGTATGATAGGGTCAAGGTGGGTTAATACCTTTATCCTAAAGTTACCCAAATCCTTTGGTTTGATGGGTGGATTTAAAGTTGGATAAAAATTATGACAAATAATTGGGGTTATGTTATCCTCATAGAGATTATGATCCAATGATTCTTTATCCATTCTGGTTCCCATCATCTTTATCTCGACTTCATCTTCATCTTCTACTCAAGCTTATTTTTCCTCAAGTGAATGAATAGTTTTGGCATTTTGTGGGTGGAAGTTAGGTGTTGGTAAGGGGTTCTATAGACTAGTGGGTTTATTCTTGGAAATCATTGAGACCCTATGCATCATGGTAGGCTTGAGTGTTTCAGGGGTTACGCTAGGGGTGTGAGTAGGAAATCTAGAAATCTTTTCTATTTTTGTGGGATGAACTCTTTGTGCTTCAATCTTGACCTTCAAGGTTGCTATTAAACTATCTGCAAGACAGATAAATGTGTCTTTTGTTTTTCTTATATCTTCCTCTAATTGCTTAATTTGATCCTCTTGATCATCAATTAATTTCAGTATTTGCCCCTCAAACTCCTCTTGATAAGGTCTTTTGGGAGACGGGAATCCCTCCTCATAATACAATAGCACTTCACTCCTCATTAAAGATTCTACTCGACGCTCCATACTTTCTAACTCTTGTTCCAAATTGGCATCAATGTAGTCGGGACTTCCTTTTTCAAAAAAAAATTGGTTCGTTCCACTCTTCTTCTTTGTATTGGGCTAAATTTTGATTGGTTTTCACCATGCTTCTTTCAGCCTTATTTTCTTAAGTCTTCCCGCCGCTTACATAGTCAATGGCCATCTGGGTGGTGTAGTCGACATGATCGTAAAAGATTTGAACTTGAAGCCATAAATCAAGACCATGATGAGGGACTTTTCAGAGTAAGTCCTTAAAACGATTCCACGTATTGTGGAGAGATTCATCTTGATGTTGTTGGAACGTCAAGATATCTTTTCGAAGTTTAGCAGTTCTCTTGGTGGGAAAAAATTGTGCGAGGAACGTAGTGGTGATATCCATCCCAAGTGGTTGGATACGTGGCAACGATTCAAGCCAATTAATCGCATTGGTCACGGAAGAATGTGATGCAAATAGACGCCAAAAGAGTGTAGTGGTTATTTCTTGTTCAGCACCATTAAGGTCAATGGAATCTACAATTGATAGAAAGTCCTTAAGATGTTGGATTGGGCCTTCAAACATAAGTCCGTAGAATGCACATCCATTTTGCACCAACCGGATGGAGTCGGATCGCAAGGGGGACACCTTGGCTCCTTCGGGAAGCTCAATGGCGTTTCGGTAGCCCTCGTGGCTAGGTCGGGAGTAATCTCCTAAGGTACGGGGTTGGTTTGAATTTTCGTCTCCCATGATGGTCGACGAAAATGGGTTACGAAACAATTAACACAAAGAAAATATAGACTACAAGAAAGCTAATATGCGGGAATTAAATCTTACGTGAAAGGATACAAACAAGTATAATCTAAGCTAAAAACTCTGATCAAAACCTAACTAATTCCGCCTGGCAGGCGACGCAAAAACTTGATGGTGCGGTTGTCGGTATGACTTCTACACTGAGAAA
>BQNB010027805.1:43658-57272 GCA_026074375.1 Tanacetum coccineum
TGGCTGGATCATGGGAATGAATACCTAAACTTAACCACCTTATAACTCCAATACAGTAATATAAATGGTCGGTCTTTGGTACTTCCACATTTCAACCAATCACGTAACCATTTGCTCCCTCTTTATATGTGCATCGATTAATCGAAAGAGTTTAGCACATATATGGGAAAGCGTACACTTGAGATCTTAAAAATCACATTATTAGCCATATATTTAATCACATTTTATCCCCTTATCAAAAATATTAAATCTCTTCATATTTTGGATATCAATTGATTCAAATATAACTGCTTTCGAAGAAAAAATGTCCAATTATTAACAAGCCATATTAGGAACATTTTTAATGCTCCCCTCAAATTATGAGGGTATTATATGGTGTTTGAGTATGTTAATTTGAAATTTTTTGAATTTACTAAGAAATTTTTGAAAATTCATACTCAAACACTATATATGCCTAATTTTTTAAGTCTACACTACACATTTATATATTCACAAGATTATTATGTACGAGGTTTGACCTGAATGATGAGAACATCATATGATAGAATCATATGGTTCTTTGTAGAACCTGTAGGTCTTCCTCGTAATCTCTCTTAAGAAGTTGTCTTAGCTTCCCCCAAAATCAGCAATCCTTTCTTGAGTAGATTCAAAACTTTCTTGCAAGCCGCCTTAAGCGGTCTTGATGTAAAAAGCCCAAATATCCAAAGTACACAACTAAATTCGAAACCGTAACACCAAAGTCAATTAAGTCCCGGATGTCCGTATTTCTCCTTACACGATAGTGATGATATAAATTGAAACACCAAAGTCAACTAATTTGGTTGTATGTCACAATTATTCCCTTTAGTAGGTCGAAATGAAAACACCTAAGTCAACTAAGTTCCAAATGTACTCATTTGTTTCTGCAAAATATTGACTATCTTAAGGAATAATCATACTTATCAAACCTATGTGTACCTCTTTTGTCAACTCATTCTACTCTCTTTAAAAATTAAGCTTATGACCTTTACGTTTGAGAAGCATTTTTTGATTCAGCTACACCAATCTTCTTTCGCTTAGAGTAAATCTTTTTCAACACTTACCCTTTAAGTATCTTAAATGATGAATAATGACAAATGACGAGATCGTCTCATTCCCACCATGTGATTGAATAGTGCGCCCGAAGAAGAACAAAGAAACAGGACTAAAATTCAAAGAAAGGTGACTTCAAAAGAAGGCATGGACTCTATAAGGTATACATCTACTCCTTCCCCCTCGTGGTTTGACACCTCTGGAATCTGCAAAACCTTGTACGCACAATACTTGAGATCGTTTTTGAGGTACTAATAGCAGAGATCTATCCCTTGAGAATCAATTTCAAGGCTATTAAAACTAGTTGATTATTTCCAAACAATCCTAAGTCTTTTACAACTTTGATGTGTTGGCAATATTGATTGAATGTCGTTTAAAGCCTGAATTTACTAAGTCTTACATTGAAAATAAGTCCCTAAAGTTTGAACCAAATGACATTTAAAGCCCTTGTAATTAATATAAATTAACTCCCCTTTATTGTAATCCGTCATTATCAAAAACTTTATCCGTTTATTCTATGACTTATTTTGAAAGACCGTTTTAAAAGATTATTTGATGACGATTTCTCCCTGTTAAATAATGACCAATTTTCTATTTAAAGAGTTGTTGTCATTGTGTGAGTGGTCGAATTGTCTTTGAAAATCTTTTTGTGATTACTGAAAACACTGATTCATTGTGAAGACAACTTTTTACCAATAAAAATAAGATTTCTCTTATTTTGAAAAATAAATTCACTGAAACGTACACTTATTTAATATAGGAAGCACGGGTTGTGTTGCAAAGTAAACACAAGCCTTTGCATGGTCATAAAATTAGACCATGCCCAAGAATAATAATTCCAGTTTAAGAGGGAGGTCAAGTTTTCTTTTTGAAATACTTGCCTTTAAGATGATGACCGGGTTGCTATCGGAAATAATAGCAAGCCATTTTTGGCATGTTTTGAAAACATTTGGTACTTCTGCTCGAACTTCATTTATAGCCTCATATCATTATTGAATGACATTTCTAAGATCGTAAATGTTATCAATTTTCAGAAGACATGCCATTATTACCACTTTTTGATTTTTTCTCATTTTTTTTAATTTTGTATTTTGTTTTTATAAAATGAAAAATCTTTTTGGTATTTATGGTTTTTAATGTATATATATACATATGATACAGGATATTTGAATAGGTACCTCCACTATTCTTTAGCTTCATCTGCCAATTGTTTTAGAGTTTTCGGCGTAAAACTTCGCTTTCCCAGCTTGTTGATAAGAAATTCAATTCTTTCTCCGCACAGGGCTTTAGTGAAGATGTCCGCTAGTTGATACTCTGTGTTGACAAAGTAAAGCTCTACTACTCCATTCTCAACTTGCTCTTTTATGAAGTGGAATCTGATGTCTATATGCTTTGATCGAATATGTTGAACGTTGTTCCAACATAAGGCAATAACGCTTTTGTTATCACAGTACATTCGAATTTTATTGAATCCAAGGCCATAGTCGGTAAGCTGTGATCTCATCCAAAGGATTTCAGCTTCCGTACTGGATATCGCAGTGCTTTTCTGCCTTTTTGATGACCAGCTAACAAGTGTGTCTCCCAATAATTGCATACTTCTAGATGTACTTTGTCTAGTATCTTGGCAACCCGCGTGATCAGCGTCTGCATAAGCTATTAGAGCAATAGAAGAATCATTTAAATACCAGAGTCCCCGATTTACGGTACCTCTTAGGTATTTAAAGATTCTTTTTAAAGCATGGAGGTGCTTTTCGATAGGCTTTGCCTGATACCGGGCACACATGGATACAAAAAATGTTAGGTCCGGTCTACTGGCTATAAGATACGTATAGGTGCCAATCATTCCACGATAGTGTGTAGGATCAACGGCTTTCCCTTGTATATCTTCATACAGTTTGGATTTCTCCACCATGGGAGTATCCACGGGGTCACTAGATTCCATATCGTATTTTTTCAAAGATTCGAGAGTATATTTAGACTAGTTTATAAAGATGCCTCTAGGACTTTATGAAATCTGTAGTCCTAAGAAAAATGATATTTTGCCCATCATCGAAATCTTAAACTGAGAACACATAATTTTGGAAAATTGATCACATAATTCAGGTGTAGTAGACGTAAAGATTATATTATCAACGTAGATTTGTACCAGGAGAAGATATTTGCCTTATCTTTTTATGAATAATGTAGGATCCACGGTTCCTTTAGAGAATTCTTGAGAAAGTAAAAACTTCGACAACAGATCGTACCACGTGCGAGAAGCTTGTTTCAACCCATAAAGAGCCTTCTTAAGCTTATACACATGATTAGGATTGTCTTGATCTACATACCTATCTAGTTGGCTGACATAAACTTCTTCCCGTAGAATGCCATCTTTACATCCATTTGGTAGACAACCATATTCATGTGGGCAGCATAAGTGAGGAAAATTCGAATATCATCAAGTCTAGCCACTAGAGCAAATGATTCCTCAAAATCAATTCTCTCTGCTTGACTATAACCACGAGCAACCAAACGAGACTTGTTCTTTAGAATTCCTCCTAATTCATCAAGTTTCACCTTGTAAATCCATTTTAAAGTAATAACCATCACTTTATCTAGACGAGGAAAGAGTTCCCAGACTTCAAGACTCTCAAATTAATTCAGCTCCTCTTACATTGATTCAATCCAACATGATTGAGTTAATGCGTCTTTATAAGTCTTTGGTTCAACTGATGAGAGAAAGGCATCATAGTAACAAAATAAGGCTTGTTCATGAAGTTGGAGTCTTGTGGAAACAGGTCTTTCGAGTTCACTGATGATGTTGTCTAAAGGATGATCCTTGTTCCATTTGGTAACATGTTCTGAGTAAGGAGCAGCAGATTGCACGACAGTAGGAATAACATCCGAAGAAGAAGATGCTTCAGACTCATTTTCTGGAATGGGAATACCAAAGAACGGATCGTTATTCATGTGTGCAACATCTAAGTCATGATTTTCTTCTTCAACATCGTTAGGAATGATAGGAGATTGAGTTTTGGGTGTTGTTTGAGAGTTACTAGGTGATGGTGCATCTTGGTCAACATTTGTTGAAGAAGGTGAACCGGTTGATACAGCGGGAACTGGAGCTACTACTTCATGAATTGGAGAAACGAATTCAGGGGCTGGATAATCAACACTATGTGGAGGAGTGAGAAATTCATCAAACAATGGTTGAAACAAAAGATCCCACTCACTTCTCGAAGGTGGTTTAAACAGTGTTAAAGGAGGAGAGTTTGACACGAGTCCTGAACTGATGAGTCATCTCATGAAGTGCGGGTTCTGAACTGCTGTGTTCAGAAGCCATTGCAGTCAGCTCATCAAAATTTACATGAATTGTTTCAATGATTCATCTGGTACGTCGGTTGTAAATTTAAAATGCTTTCTTTGTGGGTGCATAGCCAATGAAAATACCAATATCAGCTTTCGGTTGTAACTTACCCAAGTTCTCACTATCATTCGTCGGATAGCAGAGTGCACCAAATACATGGAAAAATGATAAGTCGGGAAGTTTGTCATGTAAAAGCTCATATGGTGTTTTAACGTGACGAAGACGTATGATGGAACGATTTTGGGTGTAACATGCAGTAGCAACTGCTTCTGCCCATAAGAATAACGGAGCTTTTGCATAAATCAACATTGTGCGGGCAACTTCAATAAGCGTACGATTACGTCTTTTAACGACACCATTTTGCTGTAGAGAGTGAGCAACAAATGTTCATGAGAGATGCCAACGTTCTCATAATATTCACGCAAGATTTTATTAACAAATTCAGTTCCATTATTTGTTCTGATTCTTCGGACAGTCACTTTAAGCCGCACTTGGATCATCTTGAGAAACATGATAATGAAATTTGGAGCTTCATCTTTTGACCTTAAGAACTTAACCCATGTGAATCATGAGTAATCATCAACAATGACGAGGATGTACATCTTTCCATTAACACTTGCGACACGCATTGGTCCACAAAGATCCATGTGCAAAAGATAGAGTTTTTCTTGGTTGGTGTCTTTAGATTTAGGTTTGTGGGGTTTCTTCTTGCTTTTACCCATTGCACAAGCATAACAAAAATGTTCCTTTTCAAATTTAAGCTTAGGGAGACCTCAAACGAGACCATGTCTAGCTAAATGGTTTATTGCACCAAAGTTTAGATGAGACAGACGTCGGTGCCATAGCCAGGACTTAGTCTTTCAGGCCTTGGACAAGAGACATATAGGAGAGGACGTCATCATATCTCCAAGAGATAGAGTATATAGATTGTTGCCTCAAGATCCAGTCAAGAGATCAACACCTTCTAAATTACAAATTAAGTAGGTGTGTTGACGAAAAGCAACTTCAAGGTTTGAATCACAAAATTGCCTAACAGAGAATAAGTTGTGTCCAAGTCCTTCCACGAAGTAAACCCTTGATATCGTAACATTCCCAATCTGATAATCACCATAACCCAATATCTTTGCAACGTGATCATTTCCAAATTTAATTGTACCCAAAAACTTATTGACGAAATTGGTGAGCTGAGAGCGATCTCCAGTCATATGCTTGGAGCAGCCAGAGTCTAAATACCAGAGAATAATTTGGACAACCTGCATTCAGCAAGAGATGAAGATGCAACATCAGAAACTATGGATCCCCAAGATTGACTGCGTTGCTTTTTATTCACTAATTCTTGCTATTTAAATAGCAAGAATAAGCAATAAATAAGCAAAAATAAGCTAATGAACAGTAAATGGCAAAAAATTTAAAGATAGCTTATAAGAGGTCCTTAGCTTTTGGCAAGACAATAAGCTCTCAAAATCTTATAAACCTTTCCTATATGCTTCCTAAGAAGCTCTAAACCAAGGCCATCCACAATAAATCTTTCTCCTTTGCTTTGACAGATTTTGGATTTTTTTGTGATTTTTGAATTTTTTGACAGAATAGAAAACAAACTTATATATAGGCTTTTAATGGCTTAAAAGCTTATATATGAGCTTAAACAACAGTATTTAAAGACAATTAAGGTAAATGACAAGTATTTAAAGAAAACTTAAATTTTCATTAACATAAAAGAAATTACAATGCAAGAAATTTAAATGACAAGTATTTAAAGACAAGTTAATTAAAAATGCAGTATTTAAAATGGTACAAACTTTTGTTAATACAAGTAAATGGACTTAACAAAAAAAATTCGACCAAAAGGTAAATGAAATACAAACTGCCTATTTATACTAAAAGCTTGGTCTTCTTGTTGTGTTTCTTCAGTGAGAGAGCCAAGACTTGTGTTTGTTGTGTGAGTGAGTAGCCATAAGTCATCTTAGCCATTGGTTTTGCTTGGAGCCTAATCCGTATCATCAAAACCCTTGATTTCCTTTGCCCAATCAAAATTTGCAAGATTGCCAAGGTGTCATTTGGCTTCATATGGGTAAGGTTGAGGATGGGATAGTGAAGTTTTTGGACTGGGGTGAACAGTAACCGAGGTGGGGGGGGGGGGGACGAAAGGTGAACAGGGGAACATACCAAACATTCACTGTAGGTTGTGTGTCTTGTTGTTGAGAATTATCAAAGAGAGCGGAAGACTTTGACACACTTTGATTTCCTGCAGTAAAGTATTCTTCGAACAAAGGACTGAATAGAAAATCCAACTCTTGTAGTAACAGAGCATCTGTGTTTGCTGGGGAACCAGCTTTGAAATTGAAGGTTCATTGTCGTGGTCTTGAATTTCGATTGTCATGCCGTGTCGTTCAGAACTCGGATTTTATAATTAGAGGAGCTGTAGGGACATCATGTCATTCTCGGAGTTCAACCAGATGATGTTGTATACGAAGATGATCCTTGGGCAGATTGGAAGTACATGGTTCTGATGGTCAGAGTTAGCTGCAATGTGCACAATTGCGGTGCGGATGAACCAGTGCACACTATGAAGGAAGATGCTGTCAGAGTCGTGTGTAGTCTAGAATTGGAATGCCATTCTTGAAGACGCAGTTGATTCATGTGTGCAATACATCTTTAAGTTCTGGGTTTCTCTTCTTCTACATGTGTGTGTAAATGAACAGGCAGATTGAGATTGCGGGTGTTAGTTTTTGATGTTACTATGTTGTTGGATGCAGTCGTGGTCAAGCAGTTTGTTTGAGAAGGTGAACAGGTTGTACAACGGGTTCTGGAGCTTACTACTGTAGCAATTGGACAAGGGGGGGGAGGCATAATATGTCTTGCAGGGGGCTGGTGCGGGTAAAATACACTTGATTGGGGTGGGTTGGTTAATTCATCAAACAAGTGGTTGAATAAAAAGGATCCCAATCAGTTCTTGATGGTTGGTACAAACGGTGTTGAAGGAGGATGGTTTGGCACGAGTCCTGAACTGATTATTGCAGGAGTCATTTCATGAAGTGCGAGGTTTCGTAAACGTGTGTGTTTAGAAAGCTATTATTTACCATTGGAAAAATGTCATCAACTTTGACCTTAGTTTTGTTCTCACTATTTCCCCTGTGAAAAATTGCCATGATGTGATGCCATTTGTGTCGATTAATCCAAGTGAGCTAAAATACAAATGATGTACGCTGATTAACTTGTATAATATTGCGAGCATGCGGAGAATATATCATTGTGATGAGAAGGGAAAAACATGTGAAGTTTCTCTTATTTTTGAAGATATATGGCACTGAAGCATACATCTTTCTGTTCGTTGAGGAACGTGGCCTGAAGTGTTGTCTACAGACGCCATCATATCTCCAAGAGATAGTGTATACAGATTATTTCCTCGAGATCCAGTTAATAGATCAACACCTTCTAGATTACGAATGAATCATGTGTGTTGACGAAAGGCAACTTCAAGGTTCGAATCACAAAATTGCCCAACGGAGAATAAGTTATGTCCAAGTCCGTCTACGTAATAAACCCTTGAGATCATAATATTCCCAATATGATAGTCTCCATAACCCATTATCTTTGCCACGTGATCATTGTCTGAATTGTACAAGACCTTACAATTTTATAAACAAATGGGTGACCTGAGTAGCAATTCTGCCGGGCAGTGCTTCGGAGTCTGAGCCGGTGGTCCAAATGAGCAAGAGAAACAATTGGGACAACATGCATTGCATCTGAGAGGTGTAGGATTGGTAGAACAAGACAGAAACTTTGTAGTCCCCAAGATTGTTTTCGGGTTCCTTATAGTGTTATCAGAATATAAATGTATTGATGCTTGAGGTTTGCATAAAAGTGTATCATATAGTTGTTTGATTGCTGTTAGTTTCATATGACGTATAAAACCTATGTTACTACAGGCTGTAGGTTGTATGATTTTCTAGCAGTTGGGTTGTCCGTAAAGTGGCACTGTTAGTGTAGTTGTGGTAATCCTAGATGTAAAGGGGCACGCATTGTCTTACGATAGGTGAAGGTCCGTCTAGTTGGTCTCCAAATTTTCCAAAAAAAGATTGTGTGAAAGACACTTTTTCTGAGTGTTAGTTGTCCATATACTGTTTCTCCATTTTGATGAGTTACTTTTTCTTATACAGATTATTTGTGTGTTGATGGAGCATGTATACTGATGGGATCATTCAATGAACACTACCCAAATCCTGATTATCAGAAAGATCAAGGTAACCTTAGACAATACGTGTACCTAAATAGATGTTCAAAATTTGCATTAAGCTTGGAAATGTTGCAAAGTGCAGTTCAGTTAGGTTCACACAACATGTGTACAATGGCTTAGGTTTTAAAGCTAGATGTTAACTGTCTTAGAGGGGGCTTCTATCTTTATTCTGGTAGTGAGTGACATACTTGGTGTTTGTTGAGAATCTGATCTTGCGTTGGTAGTGGCATGTGATCTTGTGATCCTCTTAGCACTAGGTAGGCGGTTTGTTACTTGGTAGAATGTGCCAGATAGGGTGGTTAAGAATACTATGGTTTGATGAAGAAGATATTTTTATGTTTGGTGTTAGCTGAAAGATGTGTCGGGTCAGTGAATCGAACTTTTTTGTCCTTGTTCTTTTGTTGTTGGTGCACGGCGCCTAATATTGTTGTTCGAACTGATGAGATTGTTGATGCTAGGGCAGGTTTGTTTATTGTATTATATGCAACTCGGGAATGCGTTTGGTATACTTACGAATGCATAGTCTACGTGGAATTATTGTTGGTGGGTGGTGGTTTTGTTGATCTTCTATTTCCCGTGGAATGCGCAGCTTGTTCCTGAGTGGGACTTAAGGTAGTAATGAGTGGATTGCTATCCTATGTTGAGTTCAACAATCTAGGGGGCTTGTATAGGTGCCACACTAGACCAGTGTTGTCTTGTAAGCATTGCGAGAGCAATATGTGTGTTATGTGTAACAACATTATCAGCTAAATCTTTTCCTTTAAGTTTCCTTAATTCATCCTTGAGAGCTGTAATGACCAAATCTTTTTCCTGAAGACTTACATTTAAATCAGAGATTTCTACAGACTTTTGATTGACTTGACTAACTAAAGCATCACATTGTTCTTTTGATCGAATACACAATATTCTAACCAACCTTTGTTGCCTTCTACAGGAGTAATCAATTCTACTAGTGCTAGCGGATCAAAGCCTACATGCAATACACAGAACAATAGGATCTCGCGAACAACCAGTAGAAATTCAAAGAATAAAGTAGAAGTTCACCCTAGGAACGTTAAATCTAGTTTGAATAAAAAGAATTGTGCTTCTGAACCGATTTGTAATGACACTGTTAAGCATTGTATGTTAAATGCAAATTCTATATTAATATGTGCTACATGTAATGAATGTATGTTCGATGCAATTCATGATTTATGTGTCCTTAATTATGTGAATGATGTGAATGTGCGTTCTAAATCTAAGTTTGCTAAGAGTGGCAAACAGAAGAAAACTTGGAAACCTACTAGTAAAGTCTTTACCAATGTTCGATATAGGTGGTTACCCACAGGACGGACCTTCACTATAGATGGAACAAAGTGCCCTTTAACTAGGATTACTTGTACTAGGATTACTTTCATAATTATGTTCACTTTTTTTTTGATGACTTGTTCCAAGAGTCGTTCGTTTTCATTTTAAACTTGATTCATTTTAACTTCAAACATTTTTGAATCTAAATGATGTTGTTCCACAGCCTGTTCCATTTCATGAAAGACATTTTGGACTTTAGAAAGTTCATCAATTAAATATTGATCGAATGTATTAAATAAGTCCTTCAGAGCTTTTACAAATGGAATTATTTCATCCCTAAAACAAGCTTTTGTATGTTCAAACCCCTACAAGCCCTCAGTGATGGTTGTGGCCGTGGTTCTTTCTTTGACAACCACGTCAAAGCCAGCAAGATGGTGTTAAAGTTTCTTCAAACTCGTATTTACCATGCTGACTTTAGGAAGTTCTTTTGGAATCTCAACTTTGGTGGGTGATATGTGTTTAATCACATATCAATCTTCCTTATTAAAATGAGCTTAAATGACCAAAAACAAATAGAAAATACATTGTATTTTGTATTGTGAATAGTGTCTTGCAGGTACCGGATATTCATAAAAGGAAAAAAATAAAGGCAAAATGGACAAAACTGAGCACGAGATTGGAAGAGCGTGAGAAATCAAAGCCGAGAGCGTATTCATCTTTAATGGGCCAACTCGTACCCGTTTTGTGGGCCGGGTCAGCCCACTAATAGTTGAATTATACCAAGCCTAATATTTTATAAAATACAAGTCCAAATACATTCCAAATTAACCAAGCCCAAGTTCAAATCCCTGTATCCAAGTTAAAGTAATAACACAGGTCAAATTTCACTGTTTATCCCTTCCCTCTCATTTTCACCTGCAACAAAGTACGGGTAAATTCCAATCCCTCCACACACGAATTCCTTCTAGAAGAACTATGTGGCAAGTCTTGCGTCATTCCCCTGACACGCTGGAAATCCTAAAGGTTCCTATTGGCTAATGAAACGTGGAGATGATCTAAGGGCTCAAAATGGATGGATAGAAGGTTGTTATGATTCAAGGGCTTAGATTGAAGCAAAGTGATGCTCTCCTTCTTCTGGATCCTTCTCTCCTCAACTATAAATAGAGAGGCTCAATCCCACAGTAGAGATATCTAGCTTTTAGTTGTGTAATTTTAGCTTATTTTCTAGCTTATTGTATTTTCATTAATGTAATTTCCTTTTCAAGCTTGTAACCTCTTTATTATTAATAAAAATTTCAGTTTCATTTAAATTGTGTTTTGAATCATTATTTTTACTTTTATGCAATTAAGTTTAAAATGTGTTTAGAAACAACCTAATAAGCTTAATAAGCTATTTGTTACCTAATTAGTTGGTTCTTATTCAGTTAAGCTTATTTAAAGCTTAACTGAATAAGCTATTCAGTCAAATCACTTGCAAGGTCATAATAAGCTATTAACGGAAAATAAGCCAGAAATGGAAGGGCTTATGGAACTTTACCAGCTTATGAAAATAAACTGGAGCTTGTAGATAAGCTCTAAAGAGCATTTATATGTCCTTGTTTTGAGCAAAGGACAAGGTTAGTTCACTTTTACTATGTAGCTTAATTTCTTATTCTGCTTATCATATTGCTTAATGTGTGCTTATTATAGTTTAAATGTGCTTATTCTGTCTAAATAATAGCTTATTATGTTTAGTCTTTAGCTAGAAGTAGTTTTATTTGAGCTATATCAATTTTAGAGTAAATCTGCTAGTTTAGAAGTCTTATCTACTTATTAGTGTAGCTTATTATTTAGTGCTTATTTTTCTAGAGTTCTTGCTTATTTGTCATTAATATACTTAGTTCTTAATCTGTTTTCATAAATTAGGGCTTATTTGGATCTCTTTTAGCTTAAAAGTTAATTTTTAAGATTTAAAGGGGTGTTTGGGTTAAGAAACATTAGAATGATAAAAAGTAATGCAGGCTATTTTTAGTTAACAAATGGATTTCCATAAGCTCTAATATAGTCTAAATGATAGTTTTAATAAGCTTAAAATAGGTTTTGTTGAGTTTTTCTGTCACACCCCGCCTAGGCGGAAACACGAGGCGTAACATCATGGATATCATCACAACACAATGGTGTCGAAAATAGAGAGAACTAAATGAAATAGTTAAACTAATGAGACACAATGTGTCATGACAATATCTAACACAAGATAAAGGAGTCTTGCATTACGATAGCAAAGTCATACCACAAGGAAACATAATCTAAAAGTCTAAACAATCAATAAACAACCAAGTACCAAACAATTTAAATGCCAAAATAAAAACTCTAGGAGATAGACTCTGTATGCAAGCCTACGGTCTCACTAGCCACTCTTCCTAACTTCATTATCCTCAAGACGGTTACCTAAAAATGATGCTTAAAAGCGTCAACATAATGTTGGTGTGAGTCATAGGTTTTAAGATACGATAATCAAATCTAACTGTAAATTACTGTGATAATAAAGAAAACATTGCAGGAAAATAAATGAACTATCATACAGGCTAACATGCAAATCCAATCAATCACACAAATACCCGGCAAACGACTACAAGACGTCTCATATCGTACCAAGGTCCCTGTGGTTACCCCCTTAGCCCAGGCCATGGATACTCCCAAAGTAACATTCCTGCTCGATAGGCCACAGTACCATTGGTGTGGTAAGTCTTATACACGTAAAATATATATACTAATATAACCTTAAGAGTAATTAAGAAAATTACCAAGTTACCCTTGATAAAATTCACTCTCAAAAATATATATAATATAATATATAATACGTATATTAAACCGGGCAAGTATGATCACCCGGGTCGTTTCCCCAACGACTAGTGAAATTGAATCCTCGTTTAAGTCCGGATTATGATTTGAATAAGCAAATCGATGATTTGATAATCTAAAGCAACGATTAAAATGGACAATTAAAAACAATTAAACAAATACGGTAAAATAATAAAACGCGACTAATAAGTAAGTCTACTAAATTTTATTCCTAAAAATGCAAACTAAATTTCTAAACCTAAGATAGGACAAAAGAAAATTTTAGGAAAAAGAAAAACATTTTTTTGATTATTTTTGAATTTAATATGAATTAAAAACTATTTTAATCTAATTAAATCCTAGAAAATAAAAAAATAGAAATTAATTGAAATTAAAATTTTCCTAAATAAAATAAGTAAAGAGAAAATTTTTAGAAAAAGGAATGACTATTTTTGGCTTTTTAGATTAAAAGATATGATTTTTCTAAAATTTAAACTAATTAAAAACTATAAAATTAATAAAACTATTAAGAATAAAGTCCTAAAATTTTTATAAAAATTACACTAGATAAAGAAAATGTGCAGAAATTTTCTAAAAATAAAAGCCCTAATTTTTATCTTTTTATAAAAGTTTAATTAAACTAATTAAAACCTAACCCTAATTATTAATTAAGACTAAATAAAACTAATTAAAAACTAACTTAGGGACTAACTGTGTAAAAGACTTAAGGGCTAACGGGGCTAAAGCATTTAACAGGCAAGGATTAACTAAGAAACAACTGTAAGGAGGCATTTGAGCTTATTTTTACTTAAATGCTTGCACAAAGCTTGATATAAACTCAAATTGAAAACCA